>JAGFNQ010000280.1:122294-260065 GCA_024364735.1 Boesenbergia rotunda | reverse complement strand
AGGTCGATGTAAAGAGAGGTGCAGTTGGGTGCTATGTATAATTGCGCATACTTGTTAATGAGTTAACAACCCAATGATTTATGCAAACATTCAATTAGTTGATAGCATAAAGTGATAGTTACATACTCAAGGACTATGAGAAGAATTACCCTACCACGACCTTGAGCTAGCAGCTGTGGTTTTTGCACTGAAGCTTGGAGACACTACCTGTATGGAGTGCAGTGCAGAATCTTCACAGACCATCAGAGTTTGAAGTACTTCTTCACTCAGAAAGATCTGAATATGAGGCAGCGCAGGTGGCTAGAGTTGGTCAAATATTATGACTGTGAAATCCTCTACCACCCAGGTAAAGCTAATAAAGTGGCAGATGCACTGAGCAGAAAAATCCTGTGCGGCACTGATGTCCTTATCATCACTGTCTCTACCACTTCAGAAAGAAATAAAGATTTTGGAGTCGAGGTAATAATTGGGCAACTTTCTGCATTGACTCTAGAGTCAACCTTGCTTGTGGATATACAAAGAAAGCAAAGTCAAGACCCAGAAATCCAGAAGATCAAGCAGGGGATCCAAGAGGCAGAACATTCAGAGTTTCGAGTATCAGACAGTGGCATCCTCTATTTTGGAGACCGCCTTTGCGTCCCCGATGATGAGGAACTAAGGAAGAATATTCTAGAGGAGGCCCACAGTACCCCATACTCTATGCATCCTGGTTCTACCAAGATGTATCAAGATTTAAGGAAAAGATTCTGGTGGTCTGGACTCAAGCGAGACGTGGCCAGATATATCAGTACCTGCTTGACCTGCCAGAGGGTCAAAGCCGAGCACCAGAGACCAGGAGGAGTTCTGCAGCCTCTTCCCATTCCAGAGTGGAAGTGGGAAGAAATATCCATGGACTTTATCACAGGTCTTCCAAGAACCACCCATGGACACGATGCAATTTGGGTGATAGTGGACAGATTGACCAAGTCTGCCCACTTCCTAGCCATCAAGTTATCGCATTCGGTAGAGCAATTAGCACAGCTGTATGTGAAAGAAGTAATCAGGCTTCACGGAGTCCCGAAGTCGATCGTTTCTAACAGAGATGGGCGGTTCATCTCCCATTTTTGGAGGTGTGTTCAGGACGCCCTAGGCACCAAACTTCAGTTCAGCACAGCCTTCCATCCCCAGACAGATGGACAAACAGAGAGAGTAAATCAGATTTTAGAAGACATGCTCAGGGCTTGTGCGTTGGACTTTAAGGGTAGTTGGTGCAAATTTCTGTGCTTAGCCGAGTTTGCCTACAACAATAGCTATCAGGCCACCATCAGGATGGCACCTTATGAGGCATTATATGGCAGGAAATGTAGATCACCCATATGTTGGCAAGATGCTGGTGAGAAGAAAGAGGTGGAGACAGGACTAGACAGCCAGACTGAGCTTATAGATGAGACCACTCAGGCTATCCAGACGATCCGCCAGAGGATTGAGACTGCCCAGAGTCGACAGAAAAGTTATGCTGACACACGCTGTAGACCACTTGAATTCGAAGTTGGAGATTCAGTATTTCTCAAGGTCGCTCCTATGAAGGGTGTGATGAGATTTGGTAAAAAGGGTAAGCTAAGTCCTCGCTACATAGGACCCTACAAGATCATAAAGAGGGTTGGTAAGGTAGCATATGAGCTGGACCTACCAGAGGATATGTCAGCTATCCACAGTACCTTTCATGTCTCTATGCTAAAGAAGTGTATTCACGACCCTAGCCAAGTGATTCAGCCTCAGTCAGTACAGATCCAAGAAAATCTTAGTTATGAGAGCAGACCGACACAGATAGTGGACAAAGCAGTTAAAAGATTAAGAAACAAAGAAGTGCCACTAGTGAAGGTCATCTGGCAGAATCAAAAGCATGAAGAGGCTACTTGGGAACGTGAGGACAGCATGAGAGAACGATATCCAGAGTTATTCTAAGTTCGAGGACGAACTTTTTATAAGGTATGGGGGATTGTAACGCCCCAAAATTCCCATTTTTAGTTTTTAAAGTCCTTAGAATTATTTAGAAATGGTTTAGAAATATTCTAGATATTTTTAGGAATTTTTAGAGTATTTTTATGGAATTTTCCGAGTCCGTTTGGTATTTTTGGAAAAAAGAAAAAGAAAAAGGAAAAAAAAGGCCAAAAATGGAAAAAACTAATTAAGGGCAGCCGGAGATCGAACCTGCGACCACCACGAGACCAAGGGAGTGCGCGGCCAGCTGGGCTAGGTATCAAGCACAGAAAAGGAAAGAAAGACAAATATTTAAGCTGTGGTTAAGTTAATCCGCCCCTTAAGTATAAATAGCTAATTAAAGAGAGAAGTTTTATTTTCTCTCAAACCCTCTCCCTCTCCCAAGTTGCGCCGACTCTCTCTCTCTCTCTCTCCTCTCTTGGGCGACACCAACACCAAGCCAAGAGAGCCGTCCGAGACCCTTCTCCAAGAGATAATTCTATATTCGGGATCCCCGCGGCGAGAGGAACGCGTAGACGTGAAGAATTCTCCGAGATCTCAAGTTTCTCCCAAGCTCTAGACGTTAATCTTGGTTGTAAGTCCAAGATATCAAGGTAAGTACTGCTCACCTGCAGTAAGAGGCGGTTTTTCCGCGAGAATTTCCTTTAAAAGTTTTTAAAAGAGATATTTCCTTGTCGTTTGAGTTTTTGCATGTGATCTTAGTTCATTATATGCTTATATATGTTGATTAATACCCTATGTGAGTTTATGGTCCAAGAAAAGCTATGAGAAAAGAAAAGAAAAGATAAAGATAAGAAAAGAAAAGGCCAAGGCCTTAAGAAATCCCCAAAAGTCAAGACTTAGGGATTTTAGCACGCAAGGTGCTCCAGAAAATGCCAAGGCATTTACAGATAAGAAAGAAAATAAAGAAAAGCTATTTTATTTTATAAGGCCAGTACCCGGCGTCCAAGGGCGTCGTTAAAGAAATCCAGGTGTCCAATTCCAAGGTCTTGGCCCTGGTAGACCAAGGTCTGCTCTATTAGGATTGGTGGCTCGCTACCCCAACCTTTTAGGGAACGCGCATATCAGATGGTACTTACGTCTTCAGTGGATCCAAGTGATTATTATTTTCAAGTATATGCTTTAGCAAAGTTTCGAAAGTTTAAGAAAGTTTTCAAAAGTTAAAGAATAACTAAAGTTTCAAGTTGAGCCAAGAAAAATAAATTGAGATTTATTATTGCTTGAGTATGCATGTTTTGAGTTATACATGTTCTTAGTTTTCTTTCAGGCATATTAGTATCTCATATGATGTTCAGTTTGATCTAGAAGCATGTTTGCATATTTCGAGTTTTTGTGAGCTAGATAGTACTTACTAAGCTTTTTGCTTACTAGTTGCATTTCCTCTTATTGCAGATAAAGGTAAAGGCAAGCAATTCTGAAGGAAGACGATGAGGCGGTGCTGAGTAGAGTGTGTGTGGTGGCTGATTATGGAGAGATCTTTGGTGCAAGACAATTTAGCTATTAATTCACAATGTTATAGATCATTTGAATTTCAAGTTCTTGCTTTATAAAGTTTAGCGAACATTTGAGTTTTGGAGAGTTTTACATGCTCAATTTCTTAGAGTAAAGATTTCATGTCATTTCATTTAGCTTATATATTCTTATGCTTGCATTAGATGAGTGGAAATGTGAGTAGATGGAGATATTGATACTTTGTTAGGAAAATAGACACATGTGCCAAGATAGTATCAAATTCCCTTTGAATTAAGTTTTATTGCTTATAAATGTTTAGAAAAGTTGCATTCACATTTCATAATGTTTTAGCAAGGTCATAGAACATGTATTTGGTGTTATGAATGTATAGAAGTCAAGATTGGTACAAACTTTAGTGTTAAAGTTCATATATCTTGAATAGTTTATTTTCTTCCGCAAAAGTCCAAATTTCAAGTTTATGGATTCGTTTTGATTGGCTAAACTCATTAGAAAACTGTCATAGAGTGTAGGAATGGTGTCATGATTCCATATGGCTCGAAATTATAGGTTTGGAGGAGCTGTGAAGTAACTGGCCGAAACCTGAGTTTCGAATTACAGGCCTATCAGTCGACTGATACCTGCAGTTTGAGTTGGGCGAGGCAAGCTTCAAGTGTACCAATTGCGAGCTTTTGAGATAGTAAGTGTGATATGTTAATATGCATGATTGCTTAAGTTAGAATATGATTGTTAGATGAATTTAAAAGTTTAAAAAAAAAAAAAAAGATTTTCGCATTTCTATTAGTTATGCATTAGAGTCGAGAAGTAGAGAAAAGTAACGATCCGTCTAAGGTAGAAGAAGGCGGGTCGCTACATGACCTGCCAGAGGGTCAAAGCAGAACACCAGAGGCCTGGAGGAGTTTTGCAACCCCTGTCTATCCCCGAGTGGAAATGGGAAGACATCTCCATGGATTTCATCTCTGGGCTGCCTAGAACGACGAATGGATATGATGGTATATGGGTTATAGTGGACAGGCTCACCAAGTCTGCCCATTTTCTGGCTATCAGGATGACCTATTCAGTAGAGCAGTTGGCTCAACTGTATGTCAAGGAAATTATCCGACTGCACGGGGTTCCCAAGACCATTATCTCTGATAGGGATGGTCGATTCACTTCAGATTTTTGGGGACACATGCAGAAGGCTCTTGGCACGAAGCTGAAATTTAGTACTGCCTTTCACCCCCAGACTGACAGGTAGACTGAAAGAGTAAATCAGATATTAGAGGACATGTTGCGAGCTTGTGCCTTGGATTTCAAGGGAAGCTGGTGTCGATACCTGAGCCTGGCAGAGTTTGCTTATAACAACAGTTATCAGGCTACTATCGGGATGGCACCGTACGAAGCTCTGTACGGAAGGAAATGCAGATCTCCTATATGCTGGCTTGAGAGTGGTGAAAAGAAGGAGATGGGACTCCAGACCGATATTATAGATGAAACCACTCAGGCTATAAAGAATATTCGCCAGAGAATAGAGACTGCTCAGAGTCGACAGAAAAGTTACGCTGACAAGCGACGCAGACCATTAGAGTTTGAGGTTGGGGATTCAGTACTCCTGAAAGTGGCCCCTATGAAAGGGGTGATGAGATGCGGAAAGAAAGGGAAGCTGAGTCCGAGATATGTGGGACCGTATCAAATTCTGAGACGGGTAGGCAAAGTGGCCTATGAACTGGGGTTACCGCCAGGAATGACGGCTATCCACAATGTCTTCCACGTATCAATGCTCAGGAAATGTACCTCTGATGTGAATCAGATGATAGAGCCCCAACCAGTACAAGATCAAGAGAACTTAAGTTCCGAACGCCGACCTATACAGATCTTAGATCGGGAAGTCAAAAAGCTAAGGAACAAGGAAGTACCCTTAGTAAAGGTTCTGTGGCGGAATGAACAATTCGAAGAAGCCACATGGGAACGAGAGGAGGCAATACGATTAAAGTATCCGGAATTATTTTAAAGTTTGGGACGAACTTTTTATAAGGTATGGAGGATTGTAACGCCCCAAAATTTTCCCATATAGAATGTTATGAAATATCATGAAATTCATGAAATAGTATTATGGATATCAGGAAATATTATGAATTCATGAATATGAAATATTATGAAATTCATGAAATATTATCATGGATATTAGAAAATATTATGAATTCATGAACATGAAATATTATGAAATTCATGAAATATTATCATGGATATTAGAAAATATTATGAATTCATGAATATGAAATAGTATGAAGTTCATGAAATATTATTAATCTTATGAAAAATTATGGATTCATGAAATATTACTAATATTATGAAATTTCATGATGGGTTTGGCTTAATAGGCTTTGATATGGATTAGTGCAAATTGTGATAAAATGAAAAGGTAGAAAGGAGGAAGCGAGGATTGAACCTTGAACCTCCTAGTTGCACTCACCATGTGATAACCAATGAACCAAGCAATGTTTCTTGTAGAGAGAATAAGAAACATTGTTGTTGAATCGAGGGAAGCGAAGAGACATGTCTCTTCATGAGAAAAGTATAAATAAGGGAAAGGGAAGTTGGAATAACTTCCTCTTCTTCTTCTTCTTCCTCCCTCTCATCACCGAAATCCCCTTCTTCTTCTTCCCTTTCATTTTCGAAAAAAAAGTGAACCCTAGGGTTTTAACCCTAGGGAATTGGAAGGAGAAAGGAACCCATTGAAGGTTCTTGCCCTCTACTAGGGCCAAGGTTGCTAGAGAAGACTAACAAGGGAAACTCTCATCTTCTTCTTCTTCAAGGGTACCCTAAGATTTTAAGATAAGAAGAAATTCAAGCGAAAGGATGTAAGTATCCCCTCGCCTGCAGTGTAATGGTTATCGTATGCGTTGTCTCCTTGATTGTTTAGAAAATGGGGACTTTTTCCCCTAAGCATGTTTCGGCCACCCCCTTAGTGGAAGGCTTGGTTCTCTCCTTGATACATGAGAAGACCTTTGAGACTTAGAGTAGATATGTATATTGATTTCTTCATGATGGTATGAACAAAAAGGATGAAAAACTAGGGTTACACCCCTTGTATGTTTCGGCCATCCCCCTTAGGGGAAGGCCTTGGTTCCTTTTATTACATGAGTAGGCCCTTGGAACTTAGGGTATATGTATATGTGGTTCATTCAAAATATTGTGAACAAAATCTAGGGTTATACCTTTGTGTAGGTTTCGGCCAACACCCAAGAGGAGACCTTGGTTACCCTTTGATGCATGTGAAGACCCCTTGGAACTTAGGGTATACCTATATGATGTGTCCCTTCATTTTGTGATAACAAAAACTAGGGTTTAGGGCTTGGATGGGTTTCGGCCAAGTCATAGAAAAATGGGTTAGTGAGGGTTGAATTATCCTATAATATATCCATGTTTAATGTATGGTAAGAATAGTGTATACAAGATGTTTGTATAAATGTCTGTATGAATATTTAGTTCAAACCCTAATTTTCCCCAACCCTTGAGTTTCGGCCAACCCTAGAAGGACTAGGATCTAGGGTTGCATAATTATCTCATGATGTGCTTTATGTTTAATAAGTTGCATGAATTGTATGTGAAGGTGAAACTACCCTACGGGACATGATTATGTTTAGTATGATATAGGTATATGCATGTATGAAATATGATGTATGTATGAACATGTATGAAATATGATATGTGTAAATGCATATACGAAATATGATGTATGTATGAACATGCCTTATAGCCCATGGGGCACACTTATGAAATTGCATGTGATATGTTAAAATGCTTGAACGGATACTCTACTAAGTATGGGATCAAGAGCACCCCTTATGTTGTGTGGTGTGTCTCTCCGGGATCATGAGCACCCTTGAAGAGTGGTGTGTCCTGTAAGAGTGATTTGGAGTACTCCTTAGCATATATGTAAAAGCATGATAAGTATTTTACTTTTGAAGTTGTGTACCCGACTCGTAAGGGGGTCGTTAAACAAATCCGGGGTGCATGTTAACGTAAGGTCATGGCTCCGGTAGGACGGAAGGGTCCTGCTCTAATTAATTGGTGGCTCGCTACCCCTATTCATTAGGGAACGCGCAATAGTTCCGCGCGATAGTTGGTACACAACAGGGCCCGATATGATATGGATGTATTTTTAAGTAATACCATTATGGAACTGTTTTGAAAAACATTTATTGCATGTGATAGGTATGCTTAAAATACTATATGCTGCATGCTTAGAAACTTTGATGTTCAATATGCTATGATGAACTCATGCTTATGTCTTGTTATGTACACATGCTGTATGCTTTCGTATGGATTTTGTGAGTAGGACCGGATCCTTACTATGCTTTTATGCTTACTAGTTATGTGTTGTCTTATGCTGCAGATAAAGGTAAGAAACACATGAACTAAAGGAAGAGGCAGGAAGGCTGAAGATGTGTGGGGTGGTGGCTCGGGAAAGAAAGACTTCTATATCTACATATTTATGTTTATGTTTATGTTCCCTTGACAATAAGTGTTAGTGATTAGGATTGACATGGCATGATAGTGTTTTCCTTGGAGGTCTCTTATACTTGATTATGCTATGAGTTACATTACTAGTGAACTTATCATGTTATAGAATGACTTGATAGTTAAACAAGCATGCTCAGTCCTTAGCCCTTGCATTGTGGTTTTAATGCCATGCTAGAAAGAAGATAGAAAAAAAAATATTATTATATGATTGAATGTACGTAACCCCGCCCCTAGAGTAGATATAAGGGCGGGCGTTACAGCTAGGGCTTTGTACCCTGACATTCCTTCGCCAGGTGCCTAGCAGTCCTTCGCTAGGGCTTTGTATCCTAGCAGTCCTTCGGCAGGTGCCTAGCAGTCCTTCGCTAGGGCTTTGTATCCTGCACACTTAATGAGCATGTTAGATAAACATTACCTCTTAACTTTTGAACCCTTTGCCATTATCAAAACACATGTTCGACTTGGGTGTCGTCTGCACCAACAATCTCCCCCTTTTTGATTTATGGCAACTCGATTCAAAAAGTTAAGTTAATCAAGACATTTGATATAACAGTTTTAGATCCCTCCCCCTGGAAGGAATCTCCCCCTAGGGTTTTCAAAGTTTCGTGGGGTTTTGAAAAAATTTCTAAGTCAACATGATGGAATTTATTTTTCAGAAACTTAGACCATTTTTCAAAAGAAGTTTTTAGAAAACTTAAACCAATTTTGGTTGAGTACTTTAAAAAATTTCCAGTCAATAATTTAGAAAATTTTCTAAAGAATTTTCAATCTCTTTAGAGGTTTTATACTTAGAAACTTTGCTATTAGAGAAGTTTAGAAATAAGTACTTAGAGAATTTTTGAACATAGCTTAAGTACTTATAAAATACTTTTGAAAACTGCTTCGGTCAAGTACTTAGAATCAATTTTGAAACCAATTTAGATCAAGTACTTTTGAACCAGTTTTGAGAAAACTAACTTAAGTATTTTGAAAACAGCTTTAGAAAAAAAATTTAGCTTAAGCAGTTTTTAACAGACTTAGCTTAAGTATTGAAAACAGCTTTGAAAAAATTTAGCTTAAGTATTGGAAACAGCCTTTTTTTTAAAAAAAACTTAACTTAAGTATTGAAAACAACCTTTTTTTTAAAAAAAAACTTAGCTTAAGTATTGAAAACAGCTTTTTTAAAAAATTAGCTTAAGTACTTTGAAAAAAAAGGATAAAGTTTTTTTTAGTTTAAAACAAACTAAAAAAAACTTAGCTTAAGATTTTTGAAGAAAGGATAAAGTTTTGAATTTTGAAACAAAATTAATTTTTAAAGCTTCTCTCCTTTCCTATCTCTCCCCCTTTGCCATATATCAAAAACAAGGCAATATAGCAAAAAAAAAATAAACTGCATAAGTATATAACAGAATAACGTGTTGTACTGAACCAATTCAAGATATAAACTGAACCAAAGGAATTTCAATTATCTCTTTAGGGTCCTGTCTAACCCATTTAGCTACTTACTAACTGTTATAAACAGTAGTTTTCGCTAGGGTTAGTCGGGTTAAGTGTTCTGTTCAAGTTAGATTTTCTAAGCTTGACACTTAACTTGATTAATGTTTAAGTTGTATTTAGTGCCCCAATTACTGCAAATGCACTGACTTAAAGCATCTTGAATTAAGGCAAAGACCTAAGCATCTCAACCCATTCTAGGTTATCAATCAAAAGTACCCTAAGGTGCTTGTGAGATGCTGACTTCTAGATCTATAGGTGCATGTATTTCTAGGGTTAGGGCCTAGGCTAAGTCCACTTGCGAAAAAGCACTAGTTTTAAAGGGGGTAGTTTTTCCAAAAAAAAAACTAAGTCGAAAAGAAAAAAATTAAACAAAATCACAAAAAGATTTTTCAAGCCAAGTAAAAGCTGATTTTTAAATTCAGTAAAGCAGTTTTAAAATGATTTTAAAAACTGATTTTTCAAATCAAATAAAGCAGTTAAAAAGACAGAAAAATAGAGTAAACATATTCTACCAAGCATAATTCTAACTGCCTTCTTAGTGAGCTGAACTCAGACTCAGGTAGGGGTTTGGTGAATATGTCAGCTAAGTTAGACTTAGAGTCTACATGCTTAAGGACTATTTCACCCCTGGCTACATGATCTCTTACAAAGTGGTGTTTAACTTCTATGTGTTTAGTTCTAGAATGTTGGATTGGGTTCTTAGTTAGATTAATTGAGCTTATATTATCAATGAAGACTTGAGTATGGGTGTAGTTAAGCTAAAAGTCCTTAAGAGTGTGCATCATCCATAGTAGTTGTGCTACACACTCTCCTAAAGCAACATACTCAACTTCAGTTGTGGATAGAGCTACACAGTGTTGTTTTCTGCTGCACCAACTTACTAGACTATTTCCTAACAGTTGGCAGCTTCCACTTGTGCTCTTTCTATCTAATTTACAACCAGCGTAGTCAGAATCCAAGTATCCTGACAAGTCAAAGGTTGAAGTCCTAGGATACCAAATCCCTACATTTAGGGTGCCCTTAACATAACTTAATACTCTTTTTAGGGCTGCTAAGTGTGTTTCCTTAGCACAGGTTTGCTATCTAGCACACATACCTACAGCAAAAAGGATATCAAGTCTGCTGGCTATAAGGTATAGTAGACTTTCAATCATACTTCTATAGAGTTTGAGGTTTACTGGTTTACCATCAGGGTCACTATCTATTTTTATATTGGTGGCCATGGGGGTACTTATGCTTTTAGAGTTATCCATTTTAAATTTCTTTATTAGTTCTTTAGCATATTTGGATTGATGGACATAGTTTCCATCCCTAGTTTGTTTAATCTGTAATCCTAGAAAAAAGTTGAGCTCACCAACTAAGCTCATTTCAAATTCATTTTCCATTATTTTAACGAATTCTTTTAAAAAATTTGAGTTGGTGGACCCAAAGATTATGTCGTCGACGTAGATTTGGGCAATAAAGATTTCTTTTCCTAGGGTTTTAATAAATAGGGTTGAATCGATTTGTCCTTGTTTAAATTCTTTAGAAATTAGGTAAGTTGATAAGCATTCATACCAGGCCCTAGGTGCTTGTTTTAGTCCATAAAGTGCTTTAGTGTGTTTGTAAACATGGTCAGATCTTTCTAAGTCCTCAAACCCAGGGGGCTGTCCTACATAAACCTCTTCCTTAATGAATCCATTTAGAAAAGCTGACTTTACATCCATTTGGTATAATTTAAATCCTTTATGGGATGCAAAGGCTAATAACATCCTAATGGACTCAAGTCAGCTACCGGGGCATAGGTTTCATCATAATCTAACCCTTCTACTTGGCTGAATCCTTTTGCTACTAAGCGGGCTTTATTTCTGACTATCTCTCCTTGATCATTTAACTTATTCCTAAAAACCCACTTAGTGTCAATGACGGATTTGCCTTCAGGTTTAGGTACTAGTTCCCAAACTTGGTTTCTCTCAAATTGGGCTAACTCTTCTTGCATAGCTATGATCCAATCAGGATCAGGTAGAGCTTCCTCTATAGTCTTAGGTTCAATTTTTGAAATCATTGCTATCTGACTAAGATTTCTATAGGAGGAGCTAGTTCTGACTCCTAGAGTTGGATCACCCATAATTTGATCGATTGGGTGACTGAGTCTACGTTTCTTGGTTTTTCTAGAACTTGGTTCAGCCTCAGGTCCGGCTGGTTGGTTTGGTTCACTATTTGATTCAACTATTTGAGTTGGTTCAATTGACTCATTAGTTGGTTCAATAGTTAGTTCGTTTATGGGTTCAATTAAAGATTCAATAGCTTGTTCATTATCTTCTTGATCAGTATTTGATGAAGTTAGATCTGAATTATCAGATTTTGACTTAATTTTTTCATCAAATATTAGATTGGTTGTTTCTTCAATTTTCTTAGTTTGTTTGTTGTAAACCCTATAGGCTCTACTTGTTGTTGAGTATCCTAAGAAGATGTCTGGGGTTGACTTAGATTGGAATTTACCTAGATAGTCCTTGGTGTTTAGGATATGGACTTTGCACCCAAAGACCCTTAGGTAGTGTAGGTTTGGAAGTCTATGGTAGTATAATTCATAGGGTGTTTTATTGTGTCGTTTGTTAATTAGTACCCTATTTTGGAATGTAGCAAGCGTACTAATTGCTTCTGCCCAATATTGGTTAGCTAAGTTGAATTCATTGAGCATAGCCCTAGCGGCTTCCTGTAGGGTTCTATTTTTTCTTTCGACTATCCCATTTTGCTGGGGGTTCTAGGACACGAAAATTCGTGTATATACCCATTTGCCTTACAAAATTCCTCAAATCGTTGATTTTCAAACTCTCCCCCATGGTCACTCCTAAGTCTTTTGATTTTAGTATCGTTTTGATTTTCAATTAACTTACAAAAGTCATTGAACAGGTTCAGGGTTTCATCTTTGGTTTTTAGAAACCTAACCCAAGTAAACCTAGAGTAATCATCAACTATTACTAAGCAGTATCGGTTTCCGCTTAGTGACTTGGCTCCATGTGAATCAAATAGGTCAAGGTGCAGGAGCTCAAGTGTGGTTTGAGTTAGATCAGATTGAATTAGTTTGTGATTAGACCTGGTTTGTTTACCTTGATTACATGATTCACATATTATATTTTCATGGTTCTTAATTTTAGGAATACCTTTAATTAGGCCAAGTTGGGTGATTTTTGAAATAATTCTCAGGTTAGTGTGACTTAATCTCCTATGCCAGAGGTTTGATTGTTCTAACTGAGTTAACATGCATTTAGGTACTAGAGGTAGGTTTATAGTATAAACATTATTTTTCCTAGTGCCCTTAAGCATGATTTCTGAGTCTTACAGGTTTCTAGTCAGGCAGTTAGAATTGTTAAAAGTAACTATATATCCAGAATCACATAATTGACTTATACTAAGCAAGTTAAATTTAAAATTTTCAACCAAAAGAACTTTCTTAATAACAAAGTCATATTTAAGTTCAATATTACCTGACCCAATCACTTTGAGTGTAGCATTGTTGCCAAATGCTACTGAGCCTAGGTTTTTGAGCTTGAGTTTGGTGAATTTCAATTTATCCCCAGTCATGTGTCTGGAGCAACCGCTATCCAACATCCATTGGTCCAAATCTTTATGTTCCTACTCATAAAGAGTTATGTTGATTTGGATCCAATTAGAATCAGGAATAGCTTAAATTGATTTTCACAGCCTAGTCTGTCTCACCCAAATCTAGGGTTATCAATCACGTTTGCCTTATGGGTTTTGTGAGACAAGTTTTGGTAGAGAATTATTTTGAAAAATTATGATTTATTTTTAAAAAAATGAATTAATTTTGAAAACAATTGATTTTGAAAAAAGATGTTTGAATCTACAATTAACTGAAAATTTGTGTTAGATTCGAATTTGACAAAGAATAATTTGAATTTGAATTTCAAAAATCGGCTTCCAGGTCTTGGCGAGGCACTAGGCCTTCTTTGGCCATAGCCTTATTGGATCATCAACCCTTTCCTTGACAAAGCCTTTTAATGAAATTTCATTTTCAAAACTACTTTTTGACAAAATCTGGTCTAACTAGTTTGGGTCTTGGATCGGTAGCTTCGGCTAGTTTCACCAGTCTAAAGAGACCAAGTAGAGTATACTTGACCTTATTAGAATTGGCTTCCCTAACGTACTATCATCTCACCGCCACCCAATACTATGTTGTTCAAATTTCAGTTAAGTTGGTTCAATCCTTAACTAACCATTCCTAACTCTAAGCATGGTAAATTGCAGAAATTAAATAAACAAGCAATCATGCAATTTTCAAGCAAGAAAGGAATTTTATTTAATTATACAAATTGTTTTTAGTTTGGCTCCCCCTGGACTAAAGCCGCGGTAATGGTTCGGCAAGATGTGGATCTTGTCCTTGGGGATCCAATATTACTGATTTGATCCAGTTTGTTTGTTCAGGCACAGTTTGGGTACCCATGCCTGAACTTTAGGTCTAGACTGGTTCAGTACAGCATAGTAGGATCTTTGTCTAGACTTGGTTCGGTAGCCTAACCCGGATCGATTTAGAACCGACTTCTGTTTTCCAAGAATCATGTCAAGACCCTTGGAACCAGAAGTGAATCGTTCTAAGGGAGCTCTAAGATCCTTAACTTGAGTTTTCAAGAAAGAGTTCTCTGATTCAAGTTTTTCAACTTGAGCAGAGGTTCCTTCTTGAACCTTCTCAGTTAAGGGTTCAGAGTCTGCCCCCTCTATCAGGAGTTTTACTTCCTGTCTGAGTGACTCGACTCGGATTTTGGCTTTCGCCAAGTCTCGAGAAAGATAAGAAATTAATTCACATAATTGTAATCTAGAAAACCCACTTACAGTGATTTCACCATTTTCTGAAAACGTGAGTTTTCCGTCGTCCTGCTCTGATTCTGACTAGGTCTCGAGTTCTTCGGAGGCAGTCAGGGCTAGCAAGTTTGACTGGGGTGTCTCTTCTTCTTCTTCTGAGGAAGATTCGTCCCATGTTGCTCGGAGTGCTTTCTTCCTTCTTGTCTTCTTGGTCTCCTTTAGATTCGGACACTCCGTCTTGTAGTGACCCTTCTTCTTGCACTCGTAACAGGTCACGTTTGGTTTGTTCTTGTCATTTGAGGGTTCAGCTGGTTCTTCCTTTCTTCGGCTGGCTTTCCTTCTGTTGGTCTGGTTTTTTAGCTCCTTGTAATAGTCTCGGGCTAGCCGAACCAACTTAGGCCGATTTCCCTCGCTGTCTTCTGAGTCTGAATCTGAATCAGACTCGGGTGCAGGTTGAGGCTTCTTCTTGATTGTCTTTCTAGCTTTACCTGCAACAAAGGCAATGCCTTTCTCGGCCAGATTGCAGTTAGTCTGCTCATGTAATTCAAGTTTAGAAAAAAGTTCATCTAACTTGATTTTGGAAAGATCCCTAGAAACTTTGTAAGCATCTACCATAGATGCCCACAAGGTGTTTCTTGGGAAAGCGTTAAGGGCATACCTTATTAGGTCAAGGTTTTCTTCCTTGTGACCAATGGTGTGTAGACCGTTCATCAGCTCCTGAATTCTGGCGTGGAGCTAAGCTGCTGATTCGTCGTCGTTCATCTTGATGGTGTACAGCTTGTTCAGCAGAAGGTCCCTCTTGCTGATTCGGGTGTCGGAGGTTCCTTCGTGTAGTTCGATCATCTTACCCCAGAGTTCTTTGGCGTTGTTGAATGGACCCACCCGGTTCAGCTCCTCTTTGGCTAGGCCGCATTGGAGTGTTTGGGTCGCTTTGGCATCGGCTTCTATTTTCTTTTTGAGTGCAGTGTCCCATTCAGTGTAAGATTGTTGTACTCCGTCAGCATTCCTTGGTATTTCCAGTCCGGACTGGATGATTATCCACATGTCCACCTGAGTTTTCAGGTAGACCTCCATTCTGCTCTTCCAGTAGGAGAAGTCCTCCCCACTGAAGAGCGGTGGTCTTGCGGTACTGAAACCTTCTTGCATGGCCATTAAGGAATTTATCTGAAAAAGAGAGAAAAGAAAAGAAAACTCTGTCCCAAGACTTGGTCTTGGATTAGTTGTGCGGGATAAAGAAAAATAATTATCGATGGGTGTTGCACCGGTCTCGATTAACGATAAAAATTCGAAAAAAGAAGAAAAGAAATAAGTCGAAGAAAAATCCAAAAAATTCTCAAACGGGTGGTTGCACCAAATTTGAGCTTCCCCGCTCTGATACCACTTGTTGGATCGAGAGAAATGATAGAGGGGGGTGAATATCGTAAAACGTTTCGGATTGAAAAAGAGAATACACAGCGAAAAAATTAAAACGAAAACCAAAACGCAAACACCAAGATTTTACTTGGTTCGGAGTCGCGGTCGGCTCCTACTCCAAGGCCCACGGTCGTTGATCGTTTACTGCGGGCAATTCTATATGTGCGTAAAAATGTTTACAAATAAATATTACAATTGCAGTACAGTAAACTTAAAAGGACAGCTCTTCGTTACCAACATCCGTTGTGGAATGTATCTCGGAGCAGAGGGACGTCGTCGGCGCTTGTATCTCGAGTTGGGAGGTTTCCGGAGTAAAGCGTTTGAGTAGAAGAGCGTATTGGCATTGGAAGCAGTAATTGTTGAAGCCTTGGGGTTGAGGGGCTTTTTATAGCCTCCTGGGGCACCCTGAACGTTGGGGGCGCCCCCCCCCCCCACGTGTCACCCGATCCGAGCAACTCTCGGTCAGCCCTTATCCCACTCGAATAGGGCTGAGAGTTGACTGTGGGGGCGCCCTGGTTGATTCTTTCAGCGGGCTTCTCGGCTGGATGATCTTTATCCGCTTCGTTGGCTCAAGCCCGGGGCGCCCTGGGCACTGGGGGCGCCTAGGACGCTGGGGGCGCCGGGGCGCTCGGGATGCTGGGGGCGCCCGGGAGTATGGGGGCACCCCGCCCAGTGAGCTACCGAAGCACTTCTTTGCTTAACTTGTTTTGTATTGGCCTTGGGGGCGCCCGGGACACTGGGGGCGCCCTGCTTAGCTGCTTGCCTCTCTCCTTTGGGCATTCTGAGCTGCAGAAACACGTTCCTTCGGTCCTGCATCCAGGGTTAGTCCAAAACAACATAAAGCGATAATGTTAGTGTGTCTTACAGTCGTAGCTGTCTTGGTTCTGACTTTGGGTCTCCAAAATGGAGCCTAGGTCGAACCGACGCCTACTGTTCCCTCGATGGGGAACGCGTCCTCACCTACTCCTCTCAGGAGAATTTACCTGTTGCCAACCGACTCCTCCGGTTGGACTTTTGCCCAGCTGTCCTTCGCCAGGTCTTCAGTACCAAGCAATCCTTCGCCTAGTGCCCAGCAGTCCTTCGCCAGGTCTTCGTGTCCTGGCATTCCTTCGCCAGGTGCCTAACAGTCCTTCGGTAGGGCTTTGTATCCTGGCATTCCTTCGCCAGGTGCCTAGCAGTCCTTCGCTAGGGCTTTGTATCCAGGCATTCCTTCGCCAGGTGCCTAGCAGTCCTTCGCTAGGGCTTTGTATCCTGCACACTTAATAAGCATGTTAGATAAACATTACCTCTTAACTTTTGAACGCTTTGCCATTATCAAAACACAGGTTCGACTTGGGTGTTGTCTACACCAACAGAAAGTTCTCTTGGTTGAAAATTTTAAGTTCAATTTGTTTAGTATTAGTCAACTCTGTGATACTAGTTACATAGTTACCTTCACCAACTCTAACTGCCTTATTAGAAACCTCCAAGACTCAGAAATACTGCTTAAGGGTACTAGGAAAAATAATGTTTACACTATTAATCTACCCTTAGTACCAAAATGCTTTCTGACGCTACTAGAAGAATCTAACCTTTGGCATAGGAGATTAGGTCACACTCATGTCAAACTCATTTCTAAAATTACTCAACTTGGTTTAATCAAAGGTGTACCTAAAATCAAGAATTTTGAAAACACAATTTGTAACCCATGTAAACAAGGTAAACAAACTAAGTCTACTCACAAACCAACTCAATCA
Organism: Boesenbergia rotunda; assembly: GCA_024364735.1. Lineage (NCBI taxonomy): Eukaryota > Viridiplantae > Streptophyta > Magnoliopsida > Zingiberales > Zingiberaceae > Boesenbergia > Boesenbergia rotunda. Next base: position 242,687 of record JAGFNQ010000280.1, on the reverse strand, counting down.
GACTTAACCCAAATCACACTTGAGCTCCTGCACCTTGACCTATTTGATTTACATGGAGCCAAGTTACTAAGCGGGAATCGGTACTGCTTAGTAATTATCGATGATTACTCTAGGTTTACCTGGGTTAGGTTCCTGAAAACTAAGAATGAAACCCTGAACTTATTTACTGACTTATGCAAAATAATTGAAAATCAAAATGATACTAAAATTAAAAGACTTAGGAGTGATCACGGGGGAAAGTATGAAAATCAGAGGTTTGAGGAATTCTGCAAAATCAATGGGTATATTCATGAGTTTTCCTGTCCTAGAATCCCCTAACAAAATGGGATAATAGAAAAGAAAAATAGAACACTTTAGGAAGCCGCTAGAACCATGCTCAATGAATATAGTCTAGCTAACCAATTTTAGGCAGAAGCGGTAAGTACGACATGCTATATTCAAAATAGGGTCCTAATTAATAAAAGGCACAATAAAACCCCTTATGAACTATATTATCATAGATTGCCTAACCTACACTACCTAAGGGTCTTTGGGTGCAAAGTCCATATCTTGAACACTAAGGACTACCTAGGTAAGTTTCAATCTAAGTCAACCCCAGGGATCTTCTTAGGATATTCAACAACTAGTAGAGTCTATAGGGTTTATAATAAACAAACCCACAAAATTGAAGAAACTACTAATTTAATTTTTGATGAAGAAGTTGAACCAAAAGATAATCAAAACCAATCAAATTTTGATCAAGAAGACAATGAACCAATAATTGAATCATCAATTGAACCACTGATTGAACCACAAAATAAACTAACACTTGAACCAACTACTGAAGTATCAACTGAACCAATAACTGAACCAAACCAAGTAGTTGAACCAAACACTGAACCGAGCCGTCAAGCCGGACCTGAGGCTGAACCTAGTTCTAGAAGGACAAAGAAACCCAGACTCAATCATCCTTCTGATCAAATTATGGGTGATCCAACCTTAGGAGTTAGAACTAGGGCCTCCTATAGAAATCTTAGTCAGATATCACTCATTTCAAAATTTGAACCTAAGACTATAGAGGAAGCCTTACCTGACCCTGATTATATCATAGCTATGCAAGAGGAGTTAGCCCAATTTAAAAGAAACCAAGTCTAGGAACTAGTACCTAAACCTGAGGGCAAATCTATTATAGATACTAAGTGGAGTTTTAGAAACAAACTAAATGATCAAGGGGAAATTGTTAGAAATAAAGTCCGCTTAGTAGCTAAAGGGTTTAGTCAGGTTAACGGATTAGACTATGATGAAACTTATGCCCCAGTAGCCAGACTAGAGTCAATTAGAATGTTATTAGCCTTTGCAGCCCATAGAGGGTTTAAGCTATACCAAATGGATGTCAAGTCTGCTTTTCTAAATGGGTTTATTAAAGAAGAGGTTTATGTAGAGCTACCCCCAGGATTTGAGGACCTAGAAAAACCTGATTATGTTTTTAAACTTAGAAAAACACTGTATGGGTTGAAACAAGCACCTAGGGCATGGTATGAACGTCTATCAACCTACCTAATCTCTAAAGATTTTAACCAAGGACAAATTGACTCTACCCTATTCGTTAAAACCTTAGAAAAAGATATTTTTATTGCACAAATATATGTTGATGATATAATATTTGGATCGACTAACTCTAATTTTCTAAAAGAATTTGTAAAAATAATGGAAAGTGAATTCGAAATGAGCTTGGTAGGTGAGCTCAACTTCTTCTTAGGGTTACAAATTAAACAAACTAGAGATGGTAATTATGTGCACCAATCCAAATATGCCAAGGAGTTAATCAAGAAATTCAAAATGTATAATTCAAAATGCTTAAGTACTCCTATGACAACTAATGTCAAAATTGATAATAACCCTGAAGGTAAGCCTGTAGATCTTAAGTTATACCGAAGCATGATTGGTAGTCTACTCTACTTAACCGCTAGTAGACATGATATCTTGTTTTCTATAGGAATGTGTGCTAGGTACCAAACTTGTGCTAAGGAATCCAACTTAGCAGCCCTAAAAAGAGTGCTAAGGTACATTAAGGGTACCCTAAATGTAGGGATTTGGTATCCTAGAACTTCCACCTTTGAATTATCAGGATATTGAGACTCTGATTATGCTGGGTGTAAGTTAGATAGAAAGAGTACAAGTGGAAGTTGCCAATTATTAGGACATAGTCTAGTCAGCTGGTGTAGTAGAAAACAACACTGCGTAGCCTTATCCACAATCGAAGCAGAATATGTTGCCCTAGGAGAGTGTGTAGCACAACTTTTATGGATGATGCACACTCTTAAGGATTTCCAGCTTGACTACAACCAAACCCAAGTTTTTATTGATAATATTAGTTCAATCAATTTGACTAAAAACCCAATTCAACATTCTCGAACAAAACACATAGAACTTAAACATTATTTTGTAAGGGATCATGTAGCCAGGGGTGAAATACTACTTAAGCACGTAGACTCAAAATCAAATTTAGCTGACATTTTCACCAAACCCTTACCTGAATCTGAGTTTAGCTCACTAAGAAAGCAGTTAGGGTTGTGCTTAGTAGAATAGAACTGTTCTCTATTTTTTCAAAAATTGTTCCTATTTTTCAAATTTTTTTCGAAAGTTTAAATTCAATTTTTTTAAATTTAAATAATTTTCTGAGTTAGTTTTTTTAAAAAAAACTTACCCCCTTTAAAACTAGGGTTTTTGCGCAAATGGACTTAGCTTAGGCCCTGACGCTAGAACTGCATGCACCTATAGATCTAGAAGCCAGCATCTCACAAGCACCTTGGGGTACTTTGATTGATAACCTAGACTGGGTTAAGATGCTTAGGTCTATGCCATGATTCAAGATGCTTTAAGTCAGTGCATCTGCAGTAATTGGGGCAATAAATACAACTTGAATAGCAATCAGGTTAAGTGTCAAGCTTAGAAAATCTAACTTGATTAGATCACTTAACTTGACTAACCCTAGCAAAAGCTATTATTTTATAACAGTTAGTAAGTAACTAACTTGGTTAGACAGGACCCGAACAAGAACGGTTTAATTTGGTTTGGTCCTTTTTCTTGCTTGAAAGTACTAGAGTTGGTTCAATACAGATTTCCAATTTGTCAAACTAGCTCTAATTCAAAATTGAATTGCAATAGTCAATTTTTCTTGCTTATCATTTTTTTTGATATATGACAAAGGGGGAGAGAAAGGAAAGAAAGGAAAGGAGAAAAATTTTTCTCTTTTGGAAAAAGTAAAGTAAAACTCTAAGTGCTTAAAAATGTTTCTAAGTATTTCAAAATTTTTAAAAAGCATTTCTAAGTACTTTCAAAAATTTCTAAAGCACTTCAAAATTTTCAAAAAGCATTTCTAAGTACTTTCAAAAATTCTAAATCATTCAAAATTTTCTAAGTGCATTTGCTTTGAAAATTCTCCTTAATAAACAAAATTTGTTGAGTGAAACTCTTCTGAATTTTTTTTGCAAATAGTTCTAAGTGAATTTTTTTTAAAAGGAAAAACTGTATTTAAATTTTTTTCTCTAAATGTTTTTTTTTGCACTAAGTATTTTCAAGTAAATTTATTTTCTATGTGTGGAAAACTTGCAAAAACTTTTTTGGAAAAAATTTCTAAGTATGAAAAAACTTGCAATTTTTGGAAAAATTTTCTAAGTGTGAAAAACTTGAAAAACTTTTTTGGAAAAATTTTCTAAGTGTGAAAAACTTGCAAAAACTTTTTGAAAAAATTTTCTAAGTGTGAAAAGCTTGCAAAACTTTTTGAAAAATTTTCTAAGTGTGAAAAGCTTGCAAAACTTTTTGAAAAATTTTCTAAGTGTGAAAAACATGCAAAAACTTTTCTGAAAATTTTTCTAAGTATAGAAAGCTAGCAAAATTTGTTATCTAAGGCTGCAAAACTTTTTCAAAAACTTTTTATCTAAGTACAAATACTTCTGCACCTAGTCAAAATCTAAAGCACTTAGAAAGTTTACAAAAACCTACATATCATTGAAAAATTCATGGGGAGAATATTCGTTTCAGGGGGAGAAAACTAAATTTCTTTTAAGTAGTTCTTAATGATTTTTTTTGCTTGTTAGAAATGCTTTATCATTTTTATCTTAACTTTTTGAACCGTGTTGCCATAAATCAAAAAGGGAGAGATTGTTGATGCCGGAAGCACCAAAGTCAAACCTTTGTTTTGATAATGGCAAAGGGTTCAGAAGTTAAGATTTGTTGTGATCTAACAATGCTGATCAAGTGTGCAGAAAAAGTCCTAGGTACACTAGGCACTAAGTCCTGGTTCTATGAATTGGGCACTAAGTCCTGGCCGCGGGCTGGGCAACTAAGTCCTGACATAAGGTTGGGCACGAAGACCTGGTGAGTGAAGCTGGGCACGAAGACCTGGTGAGTGAAGCTGGGCACTAAGACCTGGTCGAGGACTGGGCACCGAAGACCTGGTGAGTGAAGCTGGGCACGAAGACCTGATCGCGGATTGGGAATGAAGACCTGGTGAGTGAAGCTGGGTAAAAGTCCAACTGGAGGAGATGGTTGACAAAAAGGTAAATTCTCTCGAGAGGAGTAGGTGAGGACGCGTTCCCCGTAGGAGGGAACATTAGGCGTCGGTTCGACCTAAGGCTCCATTTGGGAAGCCCAAAGTCAGAACCAAGATAGCTTAGGCTGTAAATCATGGATAATGTATCATTTGTATATGCTTTGTGTGTTTTGGAACTAACCCTCGTTGCAGGAATGAAGGGATGAAGTTTCTGTATTCAGGCGCCTCAATGGAGTGAGGCGCCTCACTGGGCTAGGTGCCTGTATTGACACAGGCGCCCCAGTGCAAGGCCAATCCAGCCATTCGAAGCTAACTGCCTCTGGACCAAGTCAAGGGAGGCGTCTGTGTTAACACAGGCGCCCCAGTCAGCTCAGGCACCTCAATGGAAGGGGATGGGCGCTGACCAAATTTATGGATTGGAGTTCTCGCAGGACAGGCCATGTGTCTGGCGCCCCCTTCGATACAAGCGCCCCACTGACTACTATAAAAGGGGGTTCACCCCCAAGGCTTCTAAATCAATTGCTTTCAACTCTTACGCTCAAGTGCTCCACTCCGACAAGTTTCGTACTCGTGATTCAAGCGCTGACGACGACCCGCTGCTCCGGAAACTTCCAACCTCTCCGGTCGTCGGTAAAAGCTAATATTGTTAAGTGTTGTAATTGTTTTTCAATTCTATATTTGTACTCTCGACTTGTAATCTTTTACGAAAATATAGAATTGCCCATCATAAATGGTCAAGGACCGTGGGCCTTGGAGTAGGAGCCAACCGCGACTCCAAACCAAGTAAAAACAAATCGTGTTAGCGATTGGTTTTTATTTTCCGCTGTACAATTACTCTTCGCTTTCCGAAAAAGTTTACGATCGATATTCACCCCACCCCCCCTCTATCGATTCAATACGATCCCACAATAAAGATATTTAAAAATGATAAATTATTCTTGATAAGAAATAGTTAAATAATCAGGCCTGCATAGGACTTGAAATTTAGGGAGATCAAGCCCACCATTGAGCCGGGTGTATAGCGTCCTTTGTAGCCTTATGGTTAGTGATCATCGTCTTCTTCTTGTTTTCTTCACAATCGAAGGTATCGTGTTTCCTCCTTTGGAGTCGTGTGGTTATCATCCTCGTCATTGGACCAGTGGGATTGTAGATACCTTTGTATTTAGTTTTTTATTTCAATCGTGGTTTTGACCTAGGGTTAGCGATAGTCTTTAGTCACTGACTGAATCTAAGTAGGCCCTTTATCTACGGAATCTAAGTTATTTTGTGTGTGATTGTGGATTTATGGTTGCTAAGCTCGGGATGGCTCCAAAAAAATCATCGTTAAAGCAAGGCGCTCCAAAAAAATCATCGTCACAGCAAGGTGTTGCTCGAAGTAAAAAAGGATAGTTAAGTCTAGAAGAAAGCAAAATCCTCTGCAATTATACAAGTTATGTAAATAGAGGATGAAGTAAAAGAATGAACTAGAAAAGTTGCATTTGTCATTTCAAAAATTTTATTAATTTTGTTCAACAGACAGCAGCACAATAACAGTTGATTCAAGAGACACCCTTTTCGTGGGTCCTCAACCTCCCAAATAGTTCTTTTGTAAGAGCCTAGGTCCAGAATATGTTCAATACTTGGGATCAAGAAGGACATAACTTCATCTTCCATAGGAAAAAAATTCAAATTCATAAAGGTAGATATTTCACTATTCTAGAGTTACTCGACAATGGAGAGATAGTCCAACTTAATTTTAACGAGGCCTCCCACCTACAATACTAGGAGTATTGCTAAGAGTCTGGTTGTTCTACTAAGCATTTAGAGAAAATTATTGTAACGACCCTCTCTTACTAGCCTTGACCTTATAGGGTCGTTACGTTAACTTTACTGCTGGGCCAGGACCAGTCGAACTAAAATAAATAAATTTAATTATTGCTGGCTTTGACCCCCAGACCTCTTAAGTGCAAGACCCAACCACTAACCATCAGTCCAACACTCTTTTTCTTTTAAATTGGCACCAAACGATTGATGACCTTACTAGTTGACTAGTGCAGTCGACTCCACCTGGGAATCACTCGACCAATGTTTCTGTTCCCTCAAATTCACGAGGGCAGTCGACTGATACCTAAACCAGTCGACTGATACCTCTGCAACTGCAGTTTCTAGATTTCAGAAATACTGATCAAGTATACATAGACACCTTATTTCAACCATACAACAAATAGAAGACTCATAATCATATAACCATCATAATTGGACTCAATCATACTCCATTTAGCATGCATTTCAAACTTAATATCTTCTTGCAGAATAAACATAACTAACATGACACAAAAGTCAAGAAAACTCATAACATTCTATTGTTTAGAGCTTGAAACATTAACAAACTCATCCCGAAGGATCTCATTCCACTGTTTCGCCGCCACTGACACAACCATCCATCCTTTGGCCTCCTTGCCTTACATCCTTTCTTTATCTTTGTCTGCAATAAAAGGATGCAAACTATAAGAAAATTGCTTAGTAAGTAGATACCTATATCACAAAACATGCATTCGATATAAAACATGTTCATGCTCACTTTAAAAACATGTGTAACTGAAAATGCTATTCTTTAACATGGAAAAATGCTTATGAATATATTTGTAACAATTGCTTGCATTTGAAAACTTTGCTTGAAATGAAAATGCTTAACTTGTTTGAAATAAATATTTGCGATGGAAAACTTGAAACTTACCTTCTTATACTTCATATACTTCAAAATAATAAGCATCCTTCTTTGGGCCTGGCATAGAACCAATGCACGCATCCCTAATAGGTTTCGGGGTAGCTAGCCACTGAACTCTAATAGAGCGTCTACTAGCTTGCCTAGTTTTAAGGGTCTTGTGCCCGGTACATGCCACTTAGAAAGTAACATACTTAACTTGTACTCATGCTTATACTTAACTTGCTTAACTTAGCACATATCTTGCACATAGGAAGTGGGGTTCCCAAAACTTACTTTTGGGACTTCTTAAAGCCTTGGTCTTGAACTCCTCAAGGCATGTTGTGCGCCATGATCCCAAAACTTACTTTTGGGCAAATCAAGACCTCGGTTTTCACCCCGTACATTCCATAGAACACCTTGCGTGCCAAAATCCCAAAACTTGCTTTTGGACAAATCAAGACCGTGGTCTTGCTATACTAGGATCACATCATCAAAAGACTTAGAATCATATTTAGAACCACTCGAAAACTACTTTTATTGTAGGTAAGTGATCTACTTACATCCTTGGGCTTCTAAACCTACTACCCGGTGTAGAATCTTCTTCCTTGCGCGATCTTCCAACCCTTGGCCCTAGGAGAGAACCCTAGTTTCCTTTTGCTGAGAAACCCTAACCTCTTCTCTCTTGGTTTTCGCAGGGAAGAAGAAGGAGGAGAAAACCCTTGGTTTTCTTTCCTTTCTATCCTTTATATTAAGTGGAAGTTGAACCATCTCCCATAAAGGACGCGTACTATTACTTATCTAATATCGGTTCCATATTCTAATGAGATGATTACTATCCCTAATGGAAACTCAAAATCAACCTGACCTGTGGGTTGCGGGTTCGAGCCTTGGCTCCCCCGACCCTTTTAATGAAAATTTTTAATTTCTTTTTATTTTGGAAAAATTCTGGTGTTACAATCTTCCCTACCTTATAAAATGTTCGTCCTCGAACTTTGAACAGCTTCGGGTACTTTTTCCTCATGCTATCTTCTGTTTCCCAAGTTGCCTCCTCAAACTTCGGATTTAGCCATAGAACCTTCACTAAGGGTACCTCTTTGTTCCTTAGTTTCTTAATTGCCCGATCTATTATCTGAATAGGTCGACTTTCATAACTGAGATCTTCTTGAATTTGTACTGTCTGTGGCTCAATCACTTGGTTGGCATCGAGAACATTTTTCTTCAGCATTGAGACATGGAACACATTATGAATAGCTGACATCTCTTGAGGTAGCTCTAACTCATAAGCTACTTTGCCAACTCTTTCGTTACTAGGTAGGGTCCTATATAACGGGGACTTAGCTTGCCTTTCTTCCCAAATCTCATTACTCCTTTCATGGGGGCTACTTTAAGGAAAACTGTATCCCCAACTTCGAATTCTAGAGGTCTACGCCGCACATCAGCATAACTCTTCTGCCTACTCTAAGAGATTTCTATTCGCTGGCGAATGCTCTTTATAGCTTCTGTGGTATCCTCAATAAGATCAGTCTGATACCCCATCTCTTTCCTCTCACTACTTTCATACCAACAGATAAGAGTTCTACACCTTCTACTATAAAGAGCTTCATAAGGCGTCATACCAATGGTAGCTTGGTAACTGTTATTGTAGGCAAACTCAGCTAAACATAAGTACTTGCACCAACTGCCCTTGAAATCTAGTACACAAGCTCTGAGCATATCTTCTAGAACTTGATTTACCCTTTCGGTCTACCCAACAGTCTGAGAATGGAAAGTTGTGCTAAACTTTAGTTTGGTGCCAAGTGCGGTTTGTACACATTCCCAAAAATGCGAAGTGAAACGACCATCTCTATCGGAGATAATAGTCTTCGGAACTCCGTGCAGTCGGATCACTTCCTGAACATATAACTGTTCTAGTCTTTCTATGGAGTAGGACACTTTGTTTGCCAAGAAATGGGCAGACTTGGTCAATCTGTCTACAATTACCCAAATATCATCATAACCATTTGTTGTCTTTGGGAGACCAATAATGAAGTCCACGGCTATGTTTTCCCATTTCCACTCTGGAATATGTATGGGCTGTAGGACTCCTCCTGGCCTCTGGTGTTTTGCTTTCACTCTTTGGCACATCAGGCAGGTACTGACATACCTAGCTACATCTCTTTTCATTCCAGACCACCAAAATCTTCTTTTCAAAACCTGATACATTTTGGTAGAATCAGAGTGCATAGAATAGGGAGTTCTATGAGCTTCCTCAAGAATCTTCCTTCTTAGCTCCTCACTGTTAGGGACACATAGACGGTCTCCATAATAGAGTATCCCACTATCAGATACTTTAAATTATTTACTTTCTCCTTCTTGCATCTCATGCTTGATCTTTTGAATATCAGAATCTTGATCTTGCTTTTTCTGTATATCCCCAAGCAGAGTTCACTCTAATGTCAATACTGAGAGTTGCCCATCTATGATCTCAACTCCATAATCTGTTATTTCCTTCTGCAGTGGTGGTGACAATGATGACAGGGACATCAAAGTTGCGCAAGTCTTCCTACTTAACGCATCAGCCACTTTATTCGCTTTACCAGGGTGGTAGAGGATTTCACAGTCATAATCTTTAACTAACTCCAGCCACCTTCACTGTCTCATGTTTAAGTTCTTCTGGGTGAAGAAATACCTCAGACTCTAGTGATCTATGTAAATCCTGCACTAGACCCCGTACAGGTAATGACTCCACATTTTGAGAGCGAAGACTACTGTGACTATCTCAAGATCATGAGTAGGGTAGTTCTTTTCATAATCCATGAGTTGCCTAGAGGCATAAGCGATGACCTTGCCTTCTTGCATGAGTACCGCTCCAAGTCCTAGTTTTTGAGGCATAACTGTATATGTCGAAACTTCTATCACTTTCTAGAACTGTAAGAATGGGAGCACTTGTCAATCTTTTCTTCAACTCGATGAAACTCTGCTCACAATCTTCAGCCCACTCATACATCTTATTCTTTCTAGTAAGGGTTGTTAGTGGACAAGCTATCTTTGAAAAATCCTCCACGAATCTTCTGTAATACCCTGCTAAACCCAGAAAGATTCTGATCTCACTGGCATTCTTTGGTCGACCCCTGTTACTAACTGCTTCAATCTTGGCTGGGTCTACCATAATACCTTCCTTGGAAATAACGTGGCCTTGGACAGCCACTCGGTCAAGCCAAAATTCACACTTTGAAAACTTGGCATATAACTTCTGCTGCTATAGGGTCTTCAATACTACCCTTAGATGTTCGTCATGTTCTTCCTAAGACTTTGAATAAACTAAGATATCATTAATGAAGACTATGACGAACTTGTCAAGGAACTCCTTGAATACTCGATTCATTAGATCCATGAATGTTGCAGGGGCATTTGTCACTCCAAAGGGCATGACCACAAACTTGTAGTGCCCATACCGTGTTCGAAAAGTCGTTCTCGGCACATCACTCTCCTTGACTTTGAGTTGATGGTAACCTGACCGCAAATCTATCTTGGAGAACACGTTTGCCCCCTTCAACTGATCAAACAAATCATCTATCCTTAGCAAAGGATATCTGTTCTTAATGATCACCTTATTCAGGGCTCGATAATCTATGCACATACGCATAGATCCATCTTTCTTCTTGATGAACAACACAGGAGCTCCTCAGGGTGAATGACTAGGGCGGATGAAATCCTTGTCGAGCAACTCCTATAATTATTCTTGCAGCTCCTTCAGTTCTGCTGGCACCATATGATAAGGTGCCTTTGAAATCGGGTTAGTACCTAGAGCCAACTCAATTTCAAATTCAATTTCTTGGTTAGGAGGGAGTCTTGGTAACTTTTCAGGAAACACCTCCGGATAGTCACAGACTACCCGCACTTCTTCTTTCTTCAGTCATTCTCTTTGCCTTGCATCTACTATATGTGCTAAATAACCAGAACATCCATTATCTAACATCTTGTGAGCTTGTAGGTTAGAAAGAAACCTTTTTGCCTTTCTCTTTGGGTCTCCGACAAACTCGAATGGAAGTTCCGCTTCTGGTGTGAACTTTACTCTTCTTTTGCGGCATTTAATAGAGGCACTGTACTTGCTCAAGAAATCCATCCCTAAAATAATATCATAATCCTCCATCTCAAGGACTACCAAATCACCATAAAGTTCTCGGATGGAAATCTGAATTGGTACAGCTCTCAGCCCCTAGAAGTCCTTTGGTCCCACTGCTTCCTTCTATTTGGGTCTCCAGTTCTACGGGTTATCTTGGGATCTCTGGACTGGTATTTACTTCTATTGCATACTGGTGGCCTTTATACTATTTAAGTAACTGTTTAAGAGATGCTCAGTGATTAAAGCGCTACTTATCAATTTTCTGAGGTCTGCGGCCTATTAACACCGCTGGTCACATTTAACGCTATCTCCGGCCTTAACAACTTGAGCATTAGCTTGACTCTTTCTCTTTCAGCGCCAACTAGCTCTGGGCACAGATAAGCTAGTCAGTTGAACTTCCTCACTGCTTTATCCACGGATAGTTCTCCTTGTCTAAACTCCATGAATTCATTATAGTGCTTATTGGTTACTCGCATGTGAAAGTATTCTTTGAAGAACTCAGTCTCGAAGTCGGCCCATGTCATCTGGCTGACATTTCTCTTGGCCTTGACTCTCTCCCACCATGTTCTAGCATCTCCCGTAAGGCAGAAAGATGTACACTTTATATTCTCTACCTCAGGCCAGTCCAGTAGCTCTACTATGCTTTCCAAAGTTTTGAACCATGCTTGAGCATCACATGGTTCGCTTGTGCCTGAGAAGTTCCATGGCTTTAGTTTCTGTCACTGGATGAGGTATGCTTCTTGCCTTACCCCCCTTGCCGGGACTACAGATATAACTGATGGGTCTTCGGTCACAACTGGTGCCACTACATTCGCCACCGGCGGGGTAATAAGAGCGGCCTGCTAGTTAGCCATCATGGTGGCAATAACTTGCTGTTGTTTTTCTACTTGCCTTTGTATCTGAGCCATCCCCTCTAAAAGATTTGGTGGTGGTACTAACTTTGTTGCCTCTTGCCCTCTAGGAGCTTGTTTCTCATTTTGGGCCTTTCTAGGACGACCTCTTGGCATTCTCTTACTCTATATCATAAAGAGACTGTTGCCTCTTGCCCTCTAGGAGTTCGCTCCTCATTTTGGGCCTTTGCAGGACGTCCTCTTGGCATTCTCTTACTCTATATCTTAAAGAGGGTAATGACATTACTTCGATAAGAACATTTCATCAATAAGGACATTTCATTACTTCACTATCATCCTACTCATATCATCATACTCGTATGACATATGTCATATCATCATACTATCATCATACTCATATCATCATATGTCATATCATGTCATCTTACTCATATCATCACATTCATATCATCATACTCATATCATCATACTCCGATAACATATGTCATATCATGTCATCTTACTCATATAGCATATACTGATCATGCACATAATAGCATATGTTAAGACTAACAGTCAAATAAAGACATGTATATAAAAATTAAATGCATGCACTTTCTTACTTTGTAGGAGGAAGGATTGATACTTGATGTCAGTGTGGCGAAAGGGCGGAAACATGCACTGATACCAAACCTGTAACGACCCTCTCTTACTAGCTTTGACCTTATAGGGTCGTTACGTTAACCTTACTGTTGGGCCAGGACTAGTCGAATTAAAAAAAAAATTAATTCTTGTTGGCTTTGACCCCCAAACCTCATAGGTGCAAGACTCAGCCACTAACCATCATCCCAAAAATCTTTTTCTTTTAAATTGGCACCAGTCGACTGATGACCTTATCAGTCGACTGGTGCAGTCGACTCCACCTGGGAATCACTCAACCAATATTTCTGTTGCCTCAAATTCACGAGGGCAGTCGACTGATACCTGAACCAGTCGACTGATACCTCTGGAACTACAATTTCTAGATTTTAGAAACACTGATCAAGTATACATATACACCCTATTTCAACCACACAACAAATAGAACACTCATAATCATATAACCATCATAATTGGACTCAATCATACTCCATTTAGCATGCATTTCAAACTTAATATCTTCTTGCGGAATAAACATAACTAACATCACACAAAAGTCAAGAAAACTCATAACATTCTATTGTTTAGAGCTTGGAACATTAACAAACTCATCCCGAAGGATCTCATTCCACTGTTCCGCCGCCACTGACACAACCATCGATCCTTTGGTCTCCTTGCCTTACATCCTTTCTTTACCTTTGTCTGTAATAAAAGGATGCAAACTATAAGCAAATTGCTTAGTAAGTAGATACATATCTCACAAAACATGCATTCGATATAAAACATGTCCATGCTCGCTTTAAAAACATGTGTAACTGAAAATGCTATTATTTAACATGGAAAAATGCTCATGAATACATTTGTAACAATTGCTTGCATTCGAAAACTTTGCTTGAACTGAAAATGCTTAACTTGTTTGAAAAAAATACTTGCTATGGAAAACTTGAAACTTATCTTCTTATACTTTATATACTTCAAAATAATAAACATCCTTCTTTGGGCCCGGCATAGTACCAATGCGCGCATCCCTAATAGGTTTCGGGATAGCTAGCCACCGAACCCTAATAAAGCGTCTACTAGCTTGCCTAGTTTTAAGGGCCTTGTGCCCGGAATATGCCACTTAGAAAGTAATATACTTAACTTGTACTCATGCTTATATTTAACTTGCCTAACTTAGCACATATCTTGCACTTAGGAAGTGGGGTTCTCAAAACTTACTTTAGAGACTTCTTAAAGCCTTGGTCTTGAACTCCTCAAGGCACCTTGCGTGTCATGATCCCAAAACTTGCTTTTGGACAAATCAAGACCTCGGTTTTCACCCCGTACATTCCATCAAACACCTTGCGTGCCAAAATCCCAAAACTTGCTTTTGGGTAAATCAAGACCGTGGTCTTACTATACTAGGATCACATCATCAAAAGACTTAGAATCATGTTTAGAACCACATGAAAACTACTTTTATTGCAGGTGAGTGATCTACTTACATCGTTGGGCTTCTAAACTTACTACCCGACGTAGAATCTTCTTCCTTGCGCGATCTTCCAACCCTTGGCCCTAGGAGAGAACCCTAGTTTCCCTTTGGTGAGAAACCCTAACCTCTCCTCTCTTGGTTTTCATAGAGAAGAAGAAGGAGGAGAAAATCCTTGGTTTTCTCTCCATTCCATCCTTTATATATTAAGTGGAAGTTGAACCATCTCCCATAAAGGACGCTTACTATTACTTATCTAATATCAGTTCCATATTCTAGCAAGATGATTACTATCCTAATGGAAACTCGAAATCAACCTGACCCGCGGTTGTGGGTTTGAGCCTTAGCTCCCCTACCCTTTAAAGAAAATTTTTAATTTTTTTTATTTTAGAAAAATTCTGGTGTTACACTCATAATAAAGTCAAGATCAAATGATAAGCTCTACTGTTAGTTTTATCTACTATATTTTTTGCTACTATTCTATTTTGTGGTAGTAGCAGCATTGTTATAATTCCTGTGCTCTCACTGATTGACTGCATAGATGAGTTCAACAACCTAGCTAGGTATAATTGGTACAATGTCGTGTACAGTTTCATGGCTCCTCAGTTGGAAGCCATTGGGTTGGAGGTTATGTTGAGGTCAAAACCATATGTAGATGATTCAACGCAAACGGCCAAGGCCCCCTTGCTCAAGGGATTTCCAAATATTTTGGCTGTCAGTTAGAGTACATATAGCTAATCATATATTTTTTCTGGACATTATTTACTCAATATAATCACTTTGTAGGTATGGGTGAGTGAGCACATCAATATTGTTGCTCTAGATCATCCCGATAGATTACCAAGAATCCTTCGGTGGAGTTGGCCTATCATGTTGACACTATGAAAAAGATGATAGATTGTCTGAGTACAGATAAAATTGTTGTTGATTTACTTCCAGCAGAGTCAAAGCTGGATTTGGTACCACACTACTTTCCTCTAACTCAAGCACTTAAGGTGTTTGGCCAAGGATCTTCACAGCAAGCAGAAGAAGGTAGCCTACATGCCATAGATATGGTAGGCTGTAGTGAGTGCATGGAAAATGGAGAACAAATTGAAATTTTATAGCAATAATTATCTATAGCTGTTAAAGGTTTGGAGGATGTTAAAAGTGAGATGGCAACTTCAATAAGTGAAAAGGAGCGTCTCTTATCATCAAAAGATATATTAATTGCTGAGAAGGATTCCCAGCTTAGAGATAAAGATGTTCAAATAAGAGAACTTCTTGAGGCACTGAAGGAATCGAGTGGCAATGCTATGATCGAGCAAAAATTATTTTCTGCAAAAGACAATCATAGATAATTCCAAGAAGAAAATCCAAATGCTCCTAAAACAATAAGAAAGCAAAGGCTCAGCTAAGCCACTACTTATAAATTTTGGACAAGAGCCTAAAAGAAAGAGAACTAAGAGAAAACTGTTAGGACCAAAAGGAATTTAGTTATCTCCACAATGGTATGATATTATCTACTTTGGGCCTAAGTCCTCATGGTTTTGCTCTTGGGCTCTCCCCAAAAGGCCTTATACCAATGGAGATATCTTTCCCTTATAAGCCTATAATCTATCCCATGTGTTTTCAATGTGGGACTATGTTTACAACCTTGCAACCTCAACAATCTGTTGGATCAAGGTGGACCGGCAAGAGGGGGTGAATTGACGGATTTGAAATTGAAAGAAGGGTCGCTCGATTTTACTTGGTTGCAACTGGAAAGTTACTTCCAAGACAGTAAAGCTCAACTAAAACACTCCTTTTGGCAGAGAAGCCTTTATAAATGAAGCACAGACTTGGAGAGATTATAAAAGAATTGTTGAACAATTTTCTTTAGCTTCTAGGCCTATTTATAGCCTAAGACAGTTAATCTTGACCGTTGATCGTAGATAGGTTGAATCTTGAGTGTCGATTTAAAGGATAAATTTTATCCTTTATCATAAATAAAAGATAGATATATAAAAGATAAATTTAAAGGATAAATTTTATCCTTTATCTTGAGCTGTGACTCGGCCATCCATTTCCTTATCATTTAAATCAAAGGAGGATAAATCTCCTTATCATTTAAATAAAAGAAGGATAAATCCTTATCCTTTAAATAGGATAAATATTATCCTTACGTATCACTTATTTTTCCAAACGCTTCAAGCTACGTCAAAGTCTTCAAGTTGGGCTTCCTTTGCTTCGGTTAAGTTCAAGTCCAAGTCTGATCAAGTCTTCTTCAATGGTCCAAGTCAATGTTAAGTCAAACTTTGACTTGATCAAAGTCAACCAAGTTACCTTTTTATAGAAATGATATTTGGGTGATTTCTATTGAGGCAATCGACCCTAAAATGATTGGAAGATCATGATTTTGATGTGTGTGAATACATTTAAGGTTAGAGTGTTATGTTGTATTTGATATGTGTGATTGAGTTTGCAGGACTTGGAGAATCACTTTAGTACTTATCTGGAGGTCTAGAGTTCGAATCCTGGGGAAGGCAAAAACCCACTGCCAGGAGTGGGAAGACCGTAGGGTTGCCGGCCTAGAGGGTTGCCTGCGGGGACCATAGAGGCGGGGCCGCTACAACCCATCTGGGTGGATACCAAGTAACTTTCTGTTATTAGCATTGTCTTTTCTGTCTTTTGCATATTATTGTTTCCACTGCGCTAACAACCTTGTAGAGATTCAACCGAAAAAGTATTTTTCACCCCCCCCTCTAGCACACCAGTCGATCCATCAGTTGGTATCAGAGCCGGTTCGTTTCGGAAGAACTCACCGTCAACCAGAACAAGTTTAAATGGCGTTTCAAGAGGAATACAGCACTGCATGACCACCCTTCTTCGATGGGAACGATTTTGCGTACTGGAAAGGTAGGATGTAATATTACCTTATGAATGATATTGAGAACTAGATTAGTATTGCAGATGAATTCGATGCACTCGTCAATGAAAGAGGAGAACCGACACCCATGAGATCCTGGTCGAATGAGGTCATGAAGAGGGCGCAGTCAAATGCCAAGGCCACCACCACACTGTAGTGTGGGCTCTCAAAGGAGCAACTCAACAAGGTGGGGTCATTCAAGAGCGCCAAGGAATTGTGGGGCAAACTGGTGGATCTGAACGAAGGGTCAAACGAGTCCAGAAGAGCAAAGAAGGACCTGCTCATGGCCCAACTCCAATCCCTATCCATGAAGAGCAACAAGACTGTCAACCAGCTGCATGGAAGGGTGAAGGAGGTCATCAACGAGCTCCACGTGATTGGAGAAAAGATCGAAAACCGAGATATCATCAGGTATGTCCTACAAGCCTTCCCAAGAACTACCTTGTGGGCATCCATGGTTGATTCCTACAAAGTATCAAGGGATTTATCTATAGTTAAATTAGATGATCTATTCTGTGAATTTGAAATGCATGAGCAAGATAACGTCTCGGCCAAAAGAGAAAGGTATTGCCTTTATTGCAGAAAAGGAGAAGAAGAAGAGGAAAGAGAAGAAGATGGTGGTCTACTCCTCTTCATCCGACTCAGAGGAGTCCAGCGCCTCTTTGGATAGCGATCAAGAGGCTTTCATGGTAAGAAAATTTTGTAGAGCCTTCAAAAGTTTTTCTAACAAATCCTATGATAGGAAAGGGTCCATAGGCAAGGGTAAGGCCTAGGACATCATCTGCTACAACTGCCATCAAGAGGGACACATGAAGAACGAGTGCCCTCAACTGAAGAGAAGTGATGACAAGAAGGGGGAGAAGAAGAAAGGTGGCAGGAAGAGGTTGAAGGGAAAGGAGAAGGGTGCCACCAACCTAAAGGCGACCTGGGACGATTCATCATCCTCGGAGGAGGAAGAAGAGCAAGTTTCACACTTTGCTCTCATGGCAATGGACCACTCAGATTCATAAGATGATGAAAGAAGTTCATGCAGTGAAGATGAGAGCACCTCTTCATCATCATCCGAGTCAGAAGCTTCGGTAAGTGAGGTATACCACTTACCCACCTCTACTTTAGTTAAGATCATTTCTTGCACTAACAAGGATTTAGCTAAAGCTAGAAGTAAGATTAAGGAACTAAAAGATGAGATTGTCTTGCTTAGAGTAGAATCTACAAAACTTAAGGAAGAATTACATGCTAGTTCTCTTACATCACATGCTTCATGTTTTGAAACTGAAAATAAGGAACTAAGGAAAAAGGTAGATGACCTCACAAAGGCACTTAGGAAATTCCAAGTAGGCTCTAGCAACCTAGATATGATAATAAATAGCCAAAGGGGCGTTTATAACAAGTCCAGATTAGGATATAGGCCAAAGACAAAGGAAGTGGCCTTTGTCTCACTCACGGGTAGGATTGGTGCATCTAGGAGACAAGGGGCTAAGGGAAACACCAAGAGGGCATGAATACCTAAAAGATTTTTAAATGATGCTTATGGATCAAAAATTTGGGTACCAAAAGAATATGTTTTCCATGTTGTATAGGTGAAGGTGAAGGAGGCCTTAACCATGTGGATAGTAGATAGTGGATGCTCAAGACATATGACCGGAGATGTGAGCAAGTTCACTACTATTAGCTACCTAAGAGAAGGGACAGTTTCCTTTGGAAATAGTGGAAAACTAAGAATTATTGGTTGGGGCACTATTGAGGTATCTCCTAAAATTTCCATACATAAAGTACTCTTAATTAAAGACATGAAGTTTAACTTACACTACAAGAAAAAATGCTTTTAATGACATTGAAAAGTGTCACTATATAGTACTTATACTGACATTTTTGATATAGTGACATTAAGTTAAAATGTCCTCTATAGTGATGTCGTCTAAAGTTTTGTCACTTATGACAATTCTGAATGTCACTATAAAATAGAAATAGTGACAACACTAATAGCATGAATAATTGTTATAGTGACAAAAAATAGTGTCACTATAAGATTTATAATGACATTTATATATGTCGTTTTATTATAGTAATAATGACAAATTTATATGTCCTTTAAAATTATTTATCAAGACATTTATAAGTGTCTTGAATTTCATTTATAGACATAATAAAAAATGTCACTAATGATAGTTTAGTATGACATTTTGAAATGTCATCATTAATAATTATTTATTATGACATTTTGAAATGTCATCATTAATAATTATTTATTATGACATTTTGAAATGTCTTCATATGAGTTTTATAATGATATTTTTATCTACATGATTTGGTATTCTATTGTTACATAAAAACTATCATATATTAATAAATATCTCACTCATTTTCAATATTTTCATGATATAAATATTTACGCATATAAACAATTAACATGAACACAAATAAAAATTTTAAATTAAAATTAAAGTGCTAATCAATAATTGCCAATTTTTTTGCAATACAAGACTGTCAAAGTAGTCACCTCAAAAAATATCTATACATTAATCACAATCACAAATGTACCCAATGTATTTAGTTTAAGAACTAGTAAAAAATTACAATCTCTCCTAAAGCCTAAAGTAAAACATAACCAAACTTTGAAACTTTACTACATCTTCAATCTTCAACCGTCACATCTTAAATAAAATCCAATATTCATGTGACCTACAAAAAAAAATCATATATTAATTAGTTTGTATAAATGAAATAAAATTAAAGAAGTATATAATAAAAAAAAAATTATAATCTAGATCTAGTTTTTTTCATAAGCAAACCAAACCAACAAATGCTAAAACTTAAGTAGAAGGCAAGATGAACACGGTAAGATTGCAAAATGAACATGATAAATAATCAACCAATAGATTTAAACACAGTAAAAGTGGATAATGAAGTGATCCAAAACTCATCTGAGTTAACTGATACATCATTGTCATTTCGGTGCCAACTCCAAAATGCATGAGTTGAGTTCACAATCTTCAGTCCCCGTGACCAAAGCTTGCTTCCCTGAAAACTGACCACTCTGGCTTTGGCTCAAAAAGCTAGTTTAGCATTTTAACATGTTAAGAAGAAATTTCAAGATGGAAGAACAAGATCAATTAAGGCGAGAGTTGAAAAAAAGATCAGTAAATTTACTTATTAAAGAAGATACATGGGTAAGAAAAAGCATGGATATCTAATCAGTGAATGAGCATCAATATTCCACTATCATAGTTGTTTGGAGAAAAAAAAGACAACACACATCAACAAAATTAAAAATCTAACCTCGTGCACCTAGTAGAAGTCTTCTTCATTAATTGTCAACTGCACAAGTATTAGACCCTAGGCAAGGGTCATCTATATTGCTATTGAGGTAATCTTTAGACCATAGGATATGCTAATATTGATTAGGCAAGTTTTCCTGAACATAAGTGGTCCACATCAAAATATTTTCCTTTCAGGATTGAATATGATCACTTGGGGGAAAAATTAAGTAAACTGTAGTGGTCAGATAAATTGTAGAAAAAGAACATAGAGAAAAACCTCTTGCAACATATGAATTTATCCAGTATGATTGAATTGGGGATTTTTCCTACTAAAGCAATAAAGCAAGACTGTGATAATTAAGTTGTCATACACATTCTTTTTAATCTAATCTTTCACGAGAGGATCAAAACATAGAGATTGACTGTCATGATGTTAAAGAAAAGATGCAATCGGAAGAGATTATTACATTATTTGATAATTTCATTGATTAACTAGTAGAGTTGCTAACTTTGAAGCAATGAGCATATCTTCCAACAGTGGTGCCCATGTCAGTTTCAAGGTTAAGTTGATGAGAATCTACATAAATATAACATTTAATGTTTTGAAATGCATATTTTAATATGATAGTTAGAAGCCAACTTGATGCAAGAAAATTATAGCTATAGATAACCTAAAACATGTACAACAATCAAAACGGCATGGGAAACATAGATAAACTTGATCTCCATATATATATACTAAGTTTGAGGGTATATAAGAAAGAATGCATACAACTGGTAAATAACAAATTTTAGACAAAAGGATCAAATATAGGTCTTCCCTTTTCATTACCTTCTAGCTCATCTTTTGGAGCCTCAATAGGCATCTCATTATGAGTATTTATTTTATCTCCTTTGTCCACATGAACAATGTGAGGATAGTTCTTATCCCCTACAAGAAGATGATGCTGAAAGGAGCAGATGAAATAGAATATCATCAAGTACAAAGAGAAGTGTCAAGATTGATTTAAAGAATATCATCCAGAAGTAATTAAAAGATTAAAGGTATTACTTTTGGTAATTCACTTTGACGCCGAATTGATGATGTTCTCCATCCTACCATATCTTTTTAACAGGTTAAGCATTGATCCGCTGGTGAACTATGCATAAAGGTGGAAGAAAGAATGGGTGAAACAGATGGTGACTAATAGGATACGATCAAAATTTGCATTGGCATAAGCAACTCGTCGTTTAAAACAGCGCAGAGCTGACCTGATAAGAAAAAAGAAGTAACTCAATGCTAGAAATTTGAAACTTGTACCTTTAGAATAACTATACATAGAGATAAAATGCAGAAGTTAAACCGGAATTTTATATCATCGCAATCATCAACCAGATTTATACAAAACACATAATTATATATATAGCACATAATTATCAAAATGACCAATTATACAAAACTCATATAGATCGATGGTTAACATTAAAGAACTTAGAGATTCATAAAAAATATATATATATAGAAATATATTTAACTCTGCTAGAAAATAGATTAAATTGATAGGTTGAGCTAGGTTGAATTTTCTTCGAAGTAAATTTATTGATAAGTCAATATAGCCAATTGATTCTTGATTATATCTTGAATACTAGCAAATGTTTATAGGAGATGGATATAGTCATTGTTACACTCATATTATTAATGTCAATAATATGACATCACTAACTAATTAAATATACTACCATCATTTATAGTGTCGTTATGCTATTTCATGAACACAACCTATTATGATTGAATATCATGTCTTATATCAAATTATTTGATTTTTCACCTGTTGTGAGTTTTTTTCCAAATGATTCTGATCACCTGTTCTAGCAAGCCGATACTACCAATATTTGGATGTTTTCACCCTCAAATCTAGAAATCATTACTGATTTTGAAATCATGGTCTTATTCTGTAACCCAAAATCATGATCTAGAAATCAATTCACCTTCAATCGAAAATCTTAAACAGAGCGCAAAAAAACCTTGCAAACTAGGGATTCAGATCAGAAAACGGTGGAAGAGGAAAGAAAAATAACCTCAACAGGGTAGATAGTGGGGCAGATGGCTTTGGTGGCCGGGGAGGTGGCGTGTGGCAAGGAGGGTCGAGTAGGGAGATGACCGTGCTGATGGGGACGCGTGCGAGTAGAGCAGACAGCGTTGGGTAGCAGACGACGTGGTGGGGAGGAGCGCCGCGCGTGGGGAGGCGCTCGCGCAGACCAGACCGACTGGTGGAGGTGCGCTGGAGCAGGGAGAAAGGAGCGGCGATCGAGCGAGCGAGGGAGAAAGGAGCGGCGATCGAGCGAGCGAGCGAGGGAGAAAGGAGCGAGCGATCGAGTTGTGATTTAGATTTTCTCGTGCTGGCATGGGCGAGAGAAACTTATCGCCTTTGTTCACGGCAGGGCGAGCGAAAATTTTAGGCCGGGTTCTCGATCGCGCGCGTTGGAGAAAGTACCGCGAGAAAAACTTAATTACACAAATTAAAAAAAATTAAATTAACTGTTTTAATAAGAAAATTTTTAGATTTATAAATGTAATTAAAAAAAATTAAATTAACTATTTTAATAAGAAAATTTTTAGATTTATAAAGACATTTATGAATGTGTCAGGATAAGCTATTTAATCAGACATTTTATTAAATAAAATATCTCTGTTTTAATAAATGTCATTATAATTAGTTTGTAATGACATTTACCATTAAGTGTCATAAAAAAAATGTCACAATAGGCCTTTTTTCTTGTAGTGCGGAATCACAATTCCAGCGAGAAGGAGGAAGATGACTTGCGCCCAATCCCAAGGTGATGATGGCTGGAGAGGAAGATCGTCCCAACGGAAGAACTTTGTCGCCTCGGTGCTTCTCCTTGTGCTCACGGCAAGAAGAAGGGAGAAGAGCCTTGTGGCCGGCCAAGAGGAAGAAGGGAGGAGAGGGAGAGAGCCCAGGCAAGAATACTTCGATTGTTTTTCCAAGCATTGCCTTGGGTCCTTTATATAGTGACCTCTCAACCGCCAAGTCTCTTTTTTCTTATGGAATAAATTTTCTATGACTTATTCCATCATGCCAAGTTTTATCATTTTTTAATTCATGATAAAAATCAACCAAGTCTCTTTTTTCTTATGGAATAAATTTTCTTATCATGGTAAATCAATCATGGATTGATTTTATAAAATAAAATAAACCAATCCATGGTTCATTTTAATTTTCATGAAAAATAAACCAAACCTTGGTTTATTATATAAAATTTATATCATCCATAATTTTATAAAATAAACCACACTTGGTTTATTTTATAAATTGAGCCAAAAACTTGGTTCTCTCCCTTTGTTGTGGCCGGCCAAGCAAAGAGGATGGAGACCCTCTTTGGCCGGCCCAACCAAGCCACGCCCCAATGAATTAAACATATTTAATTCATCTATTAAGTCTTCAAAAGACTTAGCCATTTTACGCTTCCGATGCGTCTCTGAAAAATTCAGATTCGACTTATCGTTTTGCTCAACCAAACCTAATCTCTCTAGATTGGAAAATCCAATTTTCAACTCGTTTTAAATCCCTCGGATTACTCTTAGTGCGTGTGACTAAATAGGCTTTCCATTTATGTTGGTCGTCTATAATTAACCAATTATAGAACGATCATGAGTGACACCTAGTAGTACATCATGATCCCCAATTAATCGAAAGATCAACGGTTGACCTCAGAAATTATTCTGAAACCCTTCAGTAGCTATAATGAATCGTGCTCCATTCCCTTCACCATCTTATACCCACTTGGTTCAGGACATGGTCTATGTGTGTCAGTCCCCATTAGGCTGACTACGTCACACCTAGCCCAAGTAACATTTTCTCGTCCTACGGATTCTAATTACTCTCATGTATTTAAGAGATTCATACTCTGAACATGTCATGCTCTAGCCAGAGGCTTCGAGTAACAATCCGATGATAGGCCTTGGGTATACATCTCCTCGCAAGGAGTGGTGAATCCTTTGTAGGTTGTTCAAACATCTTCGGGCACTTCGGCTTATACCCAATCATCCTGGGTCCACCACCTCCTTGGAAATGCTTGCTTAAGATGTCAAAGTATAAGTCTCCATGACCAAGATGACTTGAACACCGCAAGTCAAAGGAATATCGCACTTATGCTGCAGTAAGAACTTCATTGACATATCTATATGTAGACTACCATATGAAATTTTACAGCCAGTTACTCCAATGAACTAGTTCCCTTAACTAGCATTCATGTTTATCTCCGGATATCCCAATGTCACCAGCCAGTGAGAATCAGCTGATTAGAGAATAACCCATGCTAGTCTCAACAGAATTGATAGTGTCTATATTTATCAATTCATCGACTACTTGTGAATTCATCACCAATTCTCTCATGTTGTGAATTGTATTGCGGACATTCAGTAAATGAGTTTAAGATCTCAATCAAATCCATAAACATATACACTCAAATAGTGAATATTCATTTATTAAAATAAATGATTACAATCATAAGGCGATTGCCTTAGGACACTTTTCTCATATCACTAACACTTAGCAATTGGACCGGCAAAAAATAAATGATCTCAAGTCTCCATGGAGTCACAACATTGACATTTAGACACTAGAGTGATCCCTCGTTGTTGCAAAATGTTATCAACAGGTAGTCTTCTCTTTAAGAAACACCATGCAAAAATGGAGATGCTTGTACTGAGTAGGCCGCTCCAAATTGCGAAATTGATGGAAGCCATTGGCTGTGACTGTCGGGCACTATCCCATGTTGACTTCAAAGAGAATTTGCCATCTAGGGAAAGTTTCCATATAATATGTTCTGGCACATCCAATTGCACTGGAATATTAGCGACTTCAGTAGCTATATTGTTCGGGAGCAGTCTTCTAATTCTGTTCATCCTCCACTGAAAGTCGTCCAAGAATTCAGCAACCAATATTCCAGAACTGCCAGCCAGGGGACAAGGCTAAAATAAAGGGCCATTGTCAAGCCATGTGTCATACCAGAAATTCAACTTGCCTTCTCCCAAGATCCAGCATATATTCTGCTCTGCTATGTCACGAATTTTTATTAGCCTGCGCCAACAAGGAGATGGATGCATTGCTTCTCAACTGGACAGTGTTGGACCACAATACAAACTTATGAGGAAATTAGCCCAAAGAGTATTCCTTTGCACCCAAAGACCCTTAGGTAGTGTAGGCTAGACATTCTATGATAATATAGTTCATATGGGGTTTTATTATGCTTTTTGTTAATTTGGACCCTATTTTGGATGTAGCATGTTGTACTTACTGCTTCTGCCCAAAATTGGTTAGCCAGGTTATATTCATTCAACATGGTCCTAGCGGCTTCCTGAAGAGTTCTATTTTTTCTCTCCACTATCCCATTTCGTTGGGGAGTTCTAGGATAGGAAAACTCATGAATATACCCATTGATTTTGCAGAATTCCTCAAACCTTTGATTTTCAAACTCTTTCCCGTGATCACTCCTAAGTCTCTTAATCTTAGTATGTAACGACCCAGAAAATTCTCTTAATATTTTTTTAAAATATTGAGCATGTCTAGATAATTTTTCGAGGGGCCCAGAAATAATTATTTAAAATTGGGCCTAGAAATCCATGTTTTCTCATTTAAATTGAGAAAAACTAGGTACTAATGAGCTTTAAAAGGGCTCCAAAAATGGGTATTAATTAGGTAAAATTAATATAAATATAAAAGAATTTTATTTAGGAATATTGGCATAATTATGGGTGATTTTAGGGGGGATTTTCAGAATTTAAGAAATAAAAATAATAAAATAAATGAAATGAAAATAAAATAAAAAAAATAAATGTGCATGAGCCAAGGATTGAACCTTGGACCTCTTGTACAACCATGTAAGCCTTAACCAAGTCACCTAATAAGGAATTCTTATGAGTAATTGAAGTGGAGGATAGTTAAGAGGTAAAAGGAGGTGAAGAGTCATGGAGAGGCTCTTCATTTGCCTCCTTGATGGGTTATAATGAGAGGAGTTTTGGGAGTTACTTATTCTCTCAATCAAGTGCATTTCCTCTCCACTTCATTCCTCATCTTGCCGAGCACCAAAGGGAGGAGTGCCTTGGAGAAAACTTCACAAGAGGTCTCATCTCTCAAGATCTCAAGTTCCTACAAGGTGACAAGGATTAGTTGTGGTCAAGAGATACCAAGTCCTCTTCCTTCTCCTCTTTCAAGGTTCAAAAAATCAAGAAAACTAAGGTAAGACTCCCTCACCTATGGTATAATAGTTACCTATGATTTCCATGATTTTTGGCATGATATATGGGTTAGTTTCAGATTTAATGTTGAAGGGAAACAAAATCAAGGTTCCTATGTTCAAAGGTTTCGGCCAGCATGTTTTAAAGGTCCATAATTGTGTTAAAATCATGATAATGTTATTTGGTGTTCCCTGATGATGTTTAGAAGTTAAGGGAAATTTTTGGGGATTTTTTGAGTACCCTAGGACACCCTAGGGTCTCGGCCAACATGAAAGAAGCAAAACCCAGAACCTTAAGTTCAAGGGTTTCGGCCACCATGTTTTAAATGTCTAGAAATATGTTAAAAATCATGATAATGTTATTGATGTTCCCTTATGATGTTTAGAAGTTAAGGGAAATTTTTGGGGATTTTTGGAGTAACCTAGGACACCCTAGGGTCTCGGCCAACATGAAAGAAGCAAAACCCAGAACCTTAAGTTCAAGGGTTTCGGCCACCTGTTTTAAATGTCTAGAAATATGTTAAAAATCATGATAATGATATTTTATGTTCCCTTACAATGTTTAGAAGTTAAGTGTAATTTTTGGGGATTTTTGGAGTACCCTAGGACACCCTAGGGTCTCGGCCAACATGAAAGAAGCAAAACCCAGAACTTAAGTTCAAGGGTTTCGGCCACCATGTTTTAAATGTCTAGAAATATGTTAAAAATCATGATAATGTTATTTGATGTTCCCTTATGATGTTTAGAAGTTAAGTGTAATTTTTGGGAATTTTTGGAGTACCCTAGGACACTCTAGGGTTTCGGCCAACATGAA
The DNA here is from genome assembly GCA_024364735.1 of Boesenbergia rotunda. Taxonomy (NCBI): domain Eukaryota; kingdom Viridiplantae; phylum Streptophyta; class Magnoliopsida; order Zingiberales; family Zingiberaceae; genus Boesenbergia; species Boesenbergia rotunda. Next base: position 215,227 of record JAGFNQ010000280.1, on the reverse strand, counting down.
AGGGACAAAACCAAGGTCCCTATGTTTACGGGTTTCGGCCACCATGATTTAAATGTCTATAAACATGTTAAAAATCATGATAATGTTATTTAATGCTCCCTGATGATTTTTATAAGTTAAGTATAAATTTTGGGAATTTTTGGAGCACCCTAGAGGCTCATATGGTTCGGCCAACCCCAAGGACCCAAGGGTTAGGGTTGAGTCTTTAACTTCAAGCATATGTTTATGTGTGTTGCCATGATATAAGGATGAAGGATGGTGATTGTGTGAATTATCACATGGCCTTGGGACTCCATAAGTTTCGGCCAATAAGGGGTTAATAGGATAAGAGTTAAGATTTATTCCAAGTAAGGGTCCCAATGGCCCAATGGTAAGATGTGATTTATGTTTATGAATGATATGCCATGCTTACGAATGATATGCCATATTTATGAATGATATGCCATGTTTATGAATGATATGCCATGGTTATACATGATATGCTATGCTTATGAATGATATGCCATGTTATGAATGATATGCCATGTTTACGAATGATATGCCATGTTTATGAATGATATGCCATGGTTATGCATGATAAAAATGATGTTACGACAAGTATGTTATGATCATGTTCATGATAAGAATGATGCCATGATAAGTATGCTATGAATGTCTTATGAATGATGAAGCATGCAAAGTATTTTACTTTATGAATGGGCTTATACCGGACCCAAGTATGGGTCCAAGGGATGGGCACCTTAAGAACGCCCCGGTTCTAGACTACCGGAGCTGTCCACGATTCTGGCACTACCGGAGCTGTGCAACAGGGATGGGCTCCTTGAGAACGCCTCGGTTCGGGGACTACCGACTATGCTGTCCTTACCCTAGTAGATCGGGGCTAGCTACCTCGGATTTACTAGGGATGCGCGCTATGATGTATGTATGTGGTACAAGCCGGGGACCCCAAATGTTAAGATGATGATGTTTAAGCATTTTCAAAGTATGTTTTAAAAGTTAAGCATCCCTATGTATATGCATTCCACCCATGCATTCATACATGTTATGCATTACGTTATGATAATGATGTGTTATACTTATGCTCCATGTTAAAAGATATAAATGAGAATGAATGATCCATGTTATGATTATGGTAAGAAGATGCTCTTATGATATCCTAGAATGTATGCCTATGTTTATGCCATATAGGTTGGTTTATATCTTATGTTTATGTTTATGCCATGTCTCATGCCATGCTTAGAATGTTTACGATGTCTATGCTTGATATGCTAGAAAGTATGCCTATGGTTGATTTACATCTTATGCTTATGTTCATGCCACATATGATGCCATGCTTAGAATGTTTAATTATGCTTATGCCTATGTTTATACTTTATGCCATGATAAGAAGGTTCAATTAGATTTATGTCTATGTTTATGCTTTATGCTATGATAGAAATGCTTATGATGCTTATGTTCCATATGATTATGAATGAATGACGAATGATTTTAGTGAGTAGGAAAGAGTCTTACTAAGCCTGTGTGCTTATAGTCTTCTTTCCTTATACCGCAGATCATGCAAGGGGATAACGAGGAAGCAGCAGGAGGGCCTGAAATATGTGTGTGATGGTGACTTGGCCCATGAAATCGAATGTGTTAACCGTTTATGCTAAGAACTTTATTTTCGCTACCTATATGCTCGAATAGTGACTTATGGAACTTCATGATAAGATGTCAAGTATGATATGATATGAACCTTATGGTATGATGTTAAGCATGTTATGATATGATGTTAAGTATGACGTTCATATGTTAAGTTCCATGTCATTGTATGAGGGATGGTAGTAGGGGCATGTATATGTAAGGTTTAAGTTATTCCGCTGCAGTATGATATTATATGCCTTAAGTATGTCAGCGTAACGCCGCTTTAGGGAAAAAAAAAGCGGGCGTTACATAGTATCATTTTGATTTTCAATTATTTTACATGAGTTGATAAATAGATTCAAGGTTTCATCCTCAGTTTTTAGGAACCTAACCCAGGTAAATCTAGAGTAATCATCGATAATTACTAAGCAGTACCGATTCCCGCTTAGTGACTTGGCTCCATGTGAATCAAATAGGTCAAGGTGCAAGAGCTCAAGTGTGGTTTGGGTTAAGTCTGATTGAATTGGTTTATGAGTAGACTTAGTTTGTTTACCTTGTTTACATGAATTACATATTGTGTTTTCAAAATTCTTGATTTTTGGTACACCTTTAATTAAACCAAGTTGAGTAATTTTAGAAATTAGTTTAACATGAGTGTGACATAGTCTCCTATGCCACTGGTTGGATTCTTCTAATTGAGTCAAGAAGCATTTTGGTATTAAGGGTAGATTAATAGTGTAAATGTTGTTTTTCCTAGTGCCCTTAAGTATTATTACTGAGTCTTGGAGGTTCCTAATCAGGCAGTCAGAGATGGTGAAAGTAACTATGTAACCAGTATCACAGAGCTGACTAATACTAAGCAAATTGAATTTAAAATTTTCAACTAAGAGTACTTTCTTAATAACAAAATCAGATTTAAGTTAAATGTTACCTGGCCCAATTACTTTGAGTGTAGCATTGTTGCCAAATGCTACTGAGCCAAGGTTCTTGAACTTGATTTTGGTGAATTTCAATTTGTCTCCAGTCATGTGTCTGGAGCATCCGCTATCCAACATCCACTGATCCAAATCTTTATGTTCCTACACATAAAGTACTTATTGATTTGGATCCATTAGCGTTAGGGATAGCCTAAATTGAATTTCACCGCATAGTCTGTCTCACCTAATCTAGTGTTATCAAGCATGTTAACCATATTGGTTTTGTGAGACAGATTTTCAAAAATAAATATTTTAATTTTGAAAAATATGGTTAATTTTGAAGTCATTGAATTAATTTTGAAAAATTTATAAGGTTAAGTTTATTGACTTTGAAAAATATGTTGAATCTAAGATTAATTGAAATTTGTGTTAGATTCAAATTTAACAAGTAGTAAATTGAATTTGATTTTCAGTAATTGGCTTCCAGGTCTTGGCGAGGCACAAGGCCTTCTTTGGTTGTATCCTTATTGGAGCAACAACCCTTTCCTTGACAAAGCCTTTTACTAAAAATTCATCTTCAATTTACTTCTTGAAAGATTTTGGTCTAACTAGTTTGGATCTTCGATCGGTAGCTTTGGCTAGTTCCACCAGAAAGTCTTCTCTAACATACTATCATCTCACCTCAACCCAATACTATGTTGTTCAAATTTCAGTTAAGTCTTTCGTCCTTAATCTAACCAATCCTAAATCTAAGCGCGATAAAAAAATTGTAAACAAAATAGGCAAGCAAGCAAACAATTATCTAACTATAAATATGGTTTTTATATTGGCTCCCCCTGGACTATAGCCTCGATAAGGGTTAGGCAAGATGTGAATCTTGTCCTTGGGGATCCAATACTGGTTTGGTCCAGCTTGTTTATTTAAACAAAGCTTGGGGACCCATGCTTGGACTTGGATTCTAGGTTGGTTCAATACAGAATAATATGAACGTTGTCTTGACTTGGTTCGATAATCGAGTCCGGATCGGTTAAGTACGGACTTCTGCTTTCCAAGGATCATGTCAAGACCCTTGGAACCTGATGTAAACCGTTCTAAGGAAACTCCGAGCTCCTTGACTTGAGGTTTCAGGGAGGAATTCCCTTCCTCAAGTTTTTGGACTTGAGTTGAATTTCCTTCTTGAATTTGCTCGGTCAAGGACCTCGAGTTGACTTCCTCCTTCAGGAGTTTTACTTCCTGTCGGAGGGACTCAACCCAGATTTTGGCTTTCGCCAAGTTACGAGACAAGTAAGAAATTAATTTCGACAATTCATATTCTGAGTAACCTCATACAGTGATTTGCCCGTTCTCCGAGATTGTGAGTCTTCCGTCGTCTGGTTCCGATTCTGATCCGGAGTCGACGTCTTCCGAGGCGGTTAGGGCGAGTAGATTCGTGTGCGGGACTTCTTCTTCTTCTTCGGAAGATGATTCATCCCAGATGGCTTGAAGAGCCTTCTTCCTGCGTGCCTTCTTAATTTCCTTCAGGTTGGGGCACTCTGACTTGAAGTGTCCCTTTTTATTGCATTCGTAGCAAGTAACATTTGCCTTGCTCTTCGAGCTCGTTGAAGGTTCTGTTGGATCTTCCTTTCTTCGGCTTGATTTCTTCTTACTCGTTTGGTACTTTAGTTCTTTGTAGTAATCCCGAGCTAGCCGAACTAATTTGGGTCGATCCCCTTGACTATCTTCTGATTCCGAGTCTGAGCGGACTCGGGTGCTGGTTGAGGCTTCTTTTTGTAGGACCGATGCCGTCGATAGAGGGGGGTGAATATCGACCAAAAACTTCTCGCAGAAACTTCGTAGAAAAAATTGTCGGTTCGTTCTAATCAAAGCGTTAGTAGCACAGCGAAAAAGTAAAAAAGAAAAATAAAAGAACACAGCACAGCAGACACGCGGGATTTATTTACTTGGTTCCCGACCCCCCAGGGTCACTACGTCCAAGGCCTATGTACTCGGCGTGAGTCCACTATTGGCCTCCTTTATGGAATTTCCGGAGGCAGAGAAACCCCGTCTTACAGTACAATAATTGCAATCACAAATATAGAAAATTAAGTGCGGAATAATAAAAAGCAAACTGAACAAAACAAGATGTGAAACTCGATCGAACTGGATCTCCGAAGTGCCGCGCACTTCCTCCTGGATCCTCTCGTTCGTAGAGCCTCATCTTTAGCGCTTTGTCGTCGGTTAGAATGTTCAGAATGGATCTTGGAAGTTGTGTTTGAAGCTGAGGGGTCGAGGCCCCTTTTATAGGCTTCATATGAGCGCCTGTGATAATAGGGGTGCCCCATAGGGCTAGGTCAAACCTTATCCCTGCATCGAACTCGTCACAGCTGATAAAACCTTTGACCTGGGCGCCTACATGAACTCGGGCGCCTGTATCATCCTGGGCGCCTGAATGCAAGCCTTATTTTGCCTTCTTTGACTAAACCCGCTTTTCTTCTTTGAGTTAGGCGCCCCTATTGATGGGGGCGCCTAAATGCTGTTGGGCGCCCCTATTGATAGGGGCGCCTAGCCTCTTAGCTTCCAGTCAAGTTTGCCTGCTTTGTCTTCCATTCTTGGTACCTGCAAGATACATAAATACAAGGCGAACATACACGCATTCTTAACTTTAAGGACTTAGTTCTGACTTCGGATTTCCACGAAACCCTAGGTCGAATCGACGCAAGTTCCCACTGATAAGCACCATTTTATTGATTATTTTAATTGCTAAAATCTATGTTTGACCCATGTTTTCATTGCTTAATTATGATTTTACCCTAGGTTTTGGAACTTTATCTTATTTTGGACTTAATTGCAAAATTATACAATTTTTAGATTATTTGGCCACTAATTTTCTAATATATTTTTGTAGACATGAAATGATCCTGGACCTAGGGCATACTTGGTCAAACTTGAGTCGGATGTGAACCGGATCGAATTATCAAGCTTACGATTAATCCGGACCGTCCGATTCAAGAGCGGCTAGATCTGAGCCATCCGGGACGATCTGAAGCAATCCGAGCTAGGGTTAGGGTTGATCAAGCTCTATGATCAAGATCTGAAGGTTTCATCCCAATCAGAGCTAAATCAACCGTTGGATCAAGCAAGGAGGGTTCTAGAGCGTCCATTCACAGATAGAGTTGATCTGGACTATCCGTTGCACATCTGGAGGATCCGAGCTACCACAAGGCAGATCCTGACCCCAGATCATCATCATAAAAGTTTGGCTCAAATCAGAGCAAGATCTACCGTTGGATTTCATCAAAGCAATCTGAGCCGTCCATTTGTTTCTATTTAATCAGAAATCGCCTGCAGCTTCCCTTGTCGTGTCTCGGCCGTTCTTCATCTTCCTCGCGTGTTCTTCAGTTCTTAGCTAATTTTTCTTCATCAAAGGATGCGCGTCCACTCAATTTCTACCTTGGATCGAGTTCTGAGTCTTTGGGGATCGATTTCTTGAAGAATTCTGTCCATTTGCGCTGGAACAGGGCTTGCTTGAGGGTTTCGGCATTTCCTCAGTCCGACCACTGTCTTCTCTTCCACAGTCCATTTCAAAGCTTCTGAGCCATTTGTAGGGGTTCTCAGATGAACTTAGAAGCTTCCCAATTCATCATCGCAGCTCACCCAATGGAGATGGAGTGAATCGGACTGTGATTTCCAACAAGGCGCAGATTGGAGTAGATTTGAATTCAGAAACGAATTTCCACTGATTTGCTGTGCCTAGGGGTTCGAAGTCGGCTCTTGATTAAAGACCAAGAAGTTCTTGAGCTTAGGGAGTGATTGAGTTTAGATTTCCTTGGTTAAATTCGTTTGTCTAGCTGTAATTTCAATTACTGCTGTAGTTCTTACTGTTTTCGAATTTCAGATTTGGTTAATCTCGTTTCCTACTTGTTTCTGCTTAATCTAGCTTTAATCCTTCAAGTTTAGTAGTTTAGGAACTTGTGTAGTGATAGATTGAATTTAATTTCAGTTAATTTCTTGTTTTTAGTTTGAGTATCAATTTGTATCAGTTAACTCCCTGTTTTCTGCTTGCGTATCTGCCTTTCCATTGAATTCCTGCATTTTGTTCCAAGCTTGCTTTAGTTTCACTCTTTGAATTCATCTTGCAGTTTTGTTTCATTCCCATAGCTATCGAATTTGATTTATGCACTTAGTTTGTTAATTCCGTATCAATTGGATTCATCCTTGCACATCAGTTTCTGCATAAATTGATTTCTGAATCTCAATTCAGTAAACTCAGCGTTTGTTTGAATCGAAATGGAGTTTTAGACCTGAGAACTTAACTTTACCAGCGATCAGTTATTTCTGAAGATTTATTCAGCTTGTGCCATGTTTTCTCAGCTGGTGTCTCAATTTTATTGTGGCAGTTGTGATTTTATCTGCATTTCCAGTTTTAGTTCTTGCAATTGAAATCAGTTAACTTTAATTCTTAGGAATCTTATGCGACATTAGTTTGGAGTGCTGCTGCATTTCTGCAGTGATTTCTGCAAGTCTTTTCAGCTGTTGCAATTGCATTTATCCTTGCGCATCCTTCATTTCTGCATATTCTTTGCCTCTGAATCCAGCAGTTTCTTTTCTCTGTGTGCCAAACTTTATCTCATTCCTGCACTTTGTGCCAATTGATAACTCAGCATTTGATTGGTGCCAAGTTAAACATGGTTCGTGTGTGTCATTGCAATTGAATCAAGCTTGTTTTGAACTCAATTTGTCCAGAAATTTCAGGTTTTAAATCTGTAATCAAATTACAGTTTCTGCACAATTATTTGCTGCTGAAGTTTGTATCCAATTTGTTTACTTCACACCCATTTACTTCACATCAGTAGCTTTGTTTGATTTGTATCCAATTCATGACATGTGAAACTGTTCAGTTATTTCGTTACTCAATTCGAATCTGAATTTGTGCAGCTGTGAACACTCACTGATTTTGTATCAAGCTAAACTAAGTAGCTGACTTTGCATTTGGATATTCTGAATTCTGCTCTTTCCACTTCAATCAGCTGTATCAGTTCTAGTTTGCATTGTATCAGTTCAATGTTCATGAAGTTTGTATCAAGGGAACTTTAGCTTTTTCGAATCTCATTTGAACCTTGGAGTTTGCATTCGAATTTGGTTTAATTTGAGTTTGTTCTACATATGAAATTCTGCACAATCTATTTCTGAAATTCTCTCTTCAGAAGTGTATATCATTTCAATGGAAGCTTAACTTTCCAAGCTGAGCTAATTGCTTTCGCATTCGAATTGCTAGTGTGTAGTTGCTGAAATCTTCAGATTCTTCTTTACACATCAAATTTTACCTCTTGCATGTTTGTATCAAGTAGTAAATGTTAGAATGGATTGCATTTAAGCTCGTTTGCTGCTGAAGAATTCCCTGCACTGTTTTTGTTCATCTTTGTAGCAATTTACCTCGCATACACTTGCACTTGAGTTTAGAAGTATCTTTGCATTTGACTAAGTGCTTTGGTTAATTCGGTTTCCATTTGGTTGAGCTATTACTTGCCATCTAGCTCTTAATTCATTTGTGTAGTTTTCCCTTCTTTGCATTGTGTTTTCAATTCGGAATTGCAACCCAAAATCCAATTACTTCTTTTGAAACCCAAAAACACAAACGACACCTAAATACAAGTTCGAATCAAACACGACAACTAGCCCCGAGAAAAATACGACCTGTGGCCCCATATTACATTTTCATACTTTTGATTGTAAAAAGGGTTTCCAGCATTTCATTTATTTATAAATTCTAAATTTGAGACCCACATTCGTGACAAATTTAATTAGCTAAATTGGGTCGATCAAATTTTTGGCGCCGTTGCCGGGGAAGCAACTAGTTGATTTGTTTGATTTTTGCTTGTATGCTTTTTGACATATCATTGGATTCTATTTTATTTTTCTTTATCTTTCATATACGGTTGCTGCCATTTTTCTTGTTTGTTTTGTGACAGGGCTGCAAATTCAAAATAGGGTCAAAAGAGATAGAAGAGGCATTGGAGGAGTTAAAAAATGTGTTAAAGGGGTTGGACTACCAACTAGAACGTAAAGCTCAGTCATCTACTTATCAGAAGCTACCTCAGCCACAATTTCAGCCTCTCCAGAAATTTCAGCAGCTAAATCAAGAATTCCAACAACCCTATTGGAATTTTCAGCAACCAAATCAGTTTTTTCAGCCACAAGATCAACCATCATTTCAAAATTTTCAACCAAATCAGTATTTTCAGAACGGGCAGCCACCATTTCAGAGCTATCAGCCCCAATTTGAGCAACCAAATCAGTTTTGTCAGCCTCAAATTCAGCAACTACAACAATTCCAGCCACCACAACAATTCCAACAATTTCAGCATGAATTTCAGCATTTTAACCAAAATTTCCAGCAGCCTTTTGAAAATTTTTAGCATGGAAATAATCAATTTCAACCTCAATTTCAGCCTTATCAACAAGGTCAGCAAGTGTGTCCGACATTTCAGCAAGATCCGCCTCAAAACCAGCCATTTTATCAGCCCACACAGCCCTTGAATCAAAATTTTCAGCCTTACAACCAAGGGTTTCAAAATCAGAATTTTCAGCCCTGGCCACAGAATTTTCCACACCAAAATCAGAACTTTCAAGGCTACAACTCCCAGCAAAGTTTCCAAGAATATCAGCCCTTTAATCAGCCTCAACAGCCATGTTTTCAACCAAATCAGCAAGCTCAAAATTTGCAGCCTACTTCATCCTTTCAAAATCAGTCAAGGAGCTATGCTAACCAAGGAGGCTTTGAGAATCTTAATGAGAATGAGGCACAACAACAAAGAATGGAGGAGATTTATCAACAAGTTGTACAATATCATCAAAGGCAGCAAAGGCTTCAAGACATCGAAAGAGGCGTTGGACAAATTGCTAGTCAAATGAATCAAATGCAAGTTCAAGGTGACCCTAGTGCAGGGTCAAATCTTTCTTTAATGGATCTTGCAATTTTAGAAGAAGAAGAAGAAGAATACATTAAAGTCTGGGCACCTACACCATGCATTCCTCCGGAGACTCCTATTCAAAATCCAATTCCAAATTTTTCAGCTCTAGAAGAAGAAATTGAAGCTCCACAGGACCATTCTAGACTTTTATTTTGTGATGATAGTGTTATTAGTGGTCCTAATTTTTCTGATACTGTTGTTGCAGATATTATAGGAGAAGCATGCATAGGAGATGATTCCATAGGTGTAGGGGATTGCACTAAGCCCCAGGGACCACCACAAGATTTAGAGAATGAACCAGAAAGTGTAGGGACTTGCATGGTGGAAGCAAGCACCCAAGGATCACCAGTTGATTGTCCACCAGAGCCTGAGGTTGAAGAGGAACATGAACTTGACCAGGAGGAGACCACAGATACATCTACTATTATAGAACCTTCAGGTATTATCCAGCACGCTCAGGTAAGTATTTCTCCTCTTTGTTCAGAAAAATGCAGCGAGGTACCTAGGGATGATTTTATTGATTCTGATGAATTTATTGATATACCTTGTGTAGAGATTGTTTGTGAAAATCCAATAGAGGTACCAAATATTGATTTCCTTAGTCATCATGCATTACTTGATACATCTATTGTTGATATGGATTGCGAAATAATTTTAGAGGCACCTATAATTGATGTTGTTTGCTATGATGAATCACTTGATACATCTTTTGTAGATATGCATAGTGAAAATTTTTTAGAAGTGCCTGAAATGGATGTTATTTATTTTGATGACTCTCTTGCTATATCTTATACTGAGGATGAATGTGAGAAACTTATGGAAATATCTGATATTGATTTGATTGGCTGTGACACATTGCATGATACACCCTTGATAGAAAATGATTGTGAAATTTCTATTGATGAGCCAGAAATTGATTTCTTTATTTGTGATGAATATTTGGATGTAACTTTTGTAGAACATGATTTTGAAAATTTCATTGAGATACCAGAATTTGATTTAATTGGACATGATGCAGTTTTGGATTTATTTCATGCAGAGACTGATATTATTTCATTTCTTTCTAACCCTGCACGCTTGAGAAAGGTATTACATTGTTTTGCAGGGTCCAGAAGACTTCAGGAGTGGGTACTCCAACTGAACAGACTTCAGCCTCCTGGAAGGACTTCTGAGAGGCATCAAGAAGGAGGAGATGATTTTACTTTAATTCAAAGCACTCCACCTTACATGGATTTGAACCTAAATCGCCTGAGCCACCGAGAAAATTTTTGAAAAGTTCAAGTGTGGGGGAGTCCTAATTCTCCCAGCCACCCAGACTCCTCCACTACCAAGATGGAGGCTACTTCTGGATAGACTCCGTCCACCAGAATAAAGGGGAGTTGATTCTTCTTGTATTTTCTTTTATCGCATTTTTCATTTTCATGTTTTCTAGAGTAAATTGAATAAATAGACATTGTAAATACCATGTCTTTTCTTTTAGCACTTTTCTGCATGAGTGGAAATAAATGTATCCCTCTAGGTTATCTTCATGTCATTTAGAGTCTTTTGAAAATAAATTAAATTTGGTTGTTAAAACTTAGGTTTGAGCTAATGGATGAAATCTTGGATGCTTGAGTACTACTTGCTTTAGATTCTTAATTGAGGACTTGGGATGAATTATTTTTACCTAGTGAGATTAGCCTTATTTTGTGACACACATGTTATTAAACTCTAGAACTTGCTTAGGTTCTTTCAAAATCATATTTCAATGATTGGATCACATCTATAGAGGTTAATCACTTTGTTTACCTTTCAATATCAATTTTAACAAAAATCATGTATATTCCCTTTTTCTTTACTTATTTCTTACTCTTACCTTCACTTTTCTATGGGCTTGTTGTTTGAAATGTTTCTAATGCTATTTTGCCCGAGACGGACAAAGATTCAAGTGTGGGGGAGTGACTAGCTTTTTGGAAAAATTTGGTATCAAGGAGGCACTTCAATTCGAAAAAAAAAAATCAGTGTATCACATTTGAAGACAATTGTGCCATGGCCGAAATCCAAAATTCTGGAATTTAGATTGCTGCCAAATTCTGAATTGAAGCTGAATTGAGGCTGATGTAGAAGCTGGACACAAATTGGGTAATCTGGGCAGTAAGTGAAGCTGAAAGTTTTCCATACAATGAGCTGTGCAGAAATTGAAAGTTTGAGCAGAATTGAAACAAGCTGAGAGATTTGCAGCAGGATTTGTGCCAAAAAGAAAAGAAAAGAGCTGGACAAGAGCTACTGAAATGACATAAGTTGAATTGATGCAGTTAATTCTGAATTGCAGCTAGGAACAAGCTGAATTATGTTTGATTGTGCCAAAGAAAATTCTGTGAAGCTACCTCTGGGCAGAAAAATTGGAATTGGAGCTGTTCATTGCGAAAGGAATCAGCCACACCTTGTTGGAGGCCTGAAATCAGCTGTTCAGAATTCGAAAGAAGCTGAGAAAGAGCTGAAAGAAGCTGAGCTAAATCTGAAACTTCCATTAAAACAGTTTCGGCACAAGTGTGTATCAACTTGAGCTGAATTGGGTTCTCTAGGAGCTGTGAATCAAGGAATAAAATTCGAAAATGCATCAAAGAGTATTGAGAACATCACAGCTGATCAGCAACAACTTGCTAGGACTGACAGAAAAAAAAAATTGCAGTGAAGCCGAACAAAACCTGAGGTAAAAACTGAGAAAACAGTTTGGTATCAACTTCAAGCTTTAAATCTGCCATTCTTATTTGATGCAACCTGCTTTCACGAATTAGATTGGAATTGGAGCTATAATCTGAAATAGGAACTTGTGTTCCTGCTCTGAAGTGATCAGTTAGAAGGGTTGAAGAAAAAAAAACAGAAAAAAAACTGCAGTGAAGTGGCTGAAATTGAATTTTGTGAGCAGAATTTTTGAGGAAGCAGTTTAAATGCTCTACAACTCCTAGATGCCAACTGATATGAAGAAATCAGAGTTTTGTGAAATCTAAAATGCTCCATTAGAAGATTGAAAAAAAAAAAAAAGAAAAAAACAGTTTGAGAAAATAAGAAAAGAGAAGGAGAAAACAAGTTGGCACACCATTTGACTTGGCACCATGGAATCATTGAAGCTCACGGCAGCTCATGCAAATTGAAGATTTGTTCCACCATCATTCTGATTGCAGTAGAGAAAGAAAGAAAAAAAAATTCAGAAAACAAAATAAAGAGCAAGGTTGGCACGCAATAGGCAAACTTGGCACCTTGAAACCAAAGAAGGGTTTTTCATCCAAAACAAAGGCCATTAATTAAATCTGACTTTACCACACTTTTGATATCATTAGAGGACTGTCAAGAGGGGCAAAAGCACATTGGAAACATTTTTGAGCAACCAAGTCTCCCACTCCATCAATTTTTCCATTTCCTTAATTTTTATTCCATTTCTCACCATTTTTCATGTTTTTATTTGTTTTTATAGTTGTTGATCCTATTCATGATTAATGGTGGAGAGTAGATAATAAGCAAGCCTATGGTAGTGCAAGAAACATGTGTGTAAGAGTGAGCTCCACTTCCATCACCAAATTAGAACTTAAGAGAGAGCCACCAAAACTTCCCTTGAAAGGCTAGTGATTTAAATTCATCTCAATGACTCATGATAGATGAAAAGGCTAAGTTGTTAATTTAAGGACAAGATACTAATTCCTAGAGCTTAGATTTATGAGAATTGACAACCTTAGGTAATTTCTTTTCATTTGTTTCTAATTATGCTTAAGAAAACCTAAGGGATACATATTTAGTTGTTTCGCGAGACGCTCAAGGTTAAGTGTGGGGGAGTTGATAAGTACCATTTTATTGATTATTTTAATTGCTAAAATCCATGTTTGACCCATGTTTTCATTGCTTAATTATGATTTTACCCTAGGTTTTGGAACTTTATCTTATTTTGGAGTTAATTACAAAATTACACAATTTTTGGATTATTTGGCCAATAATTTTCTGATATATTTTTGTAGGCATGAAATGATCCTGGACCTAGGGCATACTTGGTCAAACTTGAGTCGGATGTGAACCGGATCGAATTATCAAGCTTACGATTAATCCGGGCCGTCCGATTCAAGAGCGGCTAGATCTGAGCCATCCGGAACGATCTGAAGCAATCCGAGCTAGGGTTAGGGTTGATCAAGCTCTATGATCAAGATCTGAAGGTTTCATCCCAATCAGAGCTAAATCAACCGTTGGATCAAGCAAGGAGGGTTCTAGAGCGTCCATTCACAGATAGAGTTGATCTGGACTATCCGTTGCACATCTGGAGGATCCGAGCTACCACAAGGCAGATCCTGACCCCAGATCATCATCATAAAAGTTTGGCTCAAATCAGAGCAAGATCTACTGTTGGATTTCATCAAAGCAATCTGAGCCGTCCATTTGTTTCTATTTAATCAGAAATTGCCCGCAACTTCCCTTGTCGCGTCTCCGCTGTTCTTCATCTTCCTCACGTGTTCTTCAGTTCTTAGCTAATTTTTCTTCATCAAAGGAGGCGCGTCCACTCAATTTCTACCTTGGATCGAGTTCTGAGTCTTTGGGGATCGATTTCTTGAAGAATTCTGTCCATTTGCGCTGGAACAGGGCTTGCTTGAGGGTTTCGGCATTTCCTCAGTCCGACCACTGTCTTCTCTTCCACAGTCCATTTCAAAGCTTCCGAGCCATTTGTAGGGGTTCTCAGATGAGCTTAGAAGCTTCCCAATTCATCATCGCAGCTCACCCAATGGAGATGGAGTGAATCGGACTGTGATTTCCAACAAGGCGCAGATTGGAGCAGATTTGAATTCGGAAATGAATTTCCACTGATTTGCTGTGCCTAGGGGTTCGAAGCCGGCTCTTGATTGACGACCAAGAAGTTCTTGAGCTTAGGGAGTGATTGAGTTTAGATTTCCTTGGTTAAATTCGTTTGTTTAGCTATAATTTCAATTACTGCTGTAGTTCTTACTGTTTTGGAATTTCAGATTTGGTTAATCCCGTTTCCTACTTGTTTCTGCTTAATCTAGCTTTAATCCTTCAAGTTTAGTAGTTTAGGAACTTGTGTAGTGATAGATTGAATTTAATTTCAGTTAATTTCTTGTTTTTAGTTTGAGTATCAATTTGTATCAGTTAACTCCCTGTTTTCTGCTTGCGTATCAGCCTTTCCATTGAATTCCTACATTTTGTTCCAAGCTTGCTTTAGTTTCACTCTTTGAATTCATCTTGCAGTTTTGTTTCATTCCCATAGCTTTCGAATTTGATTTATGCACTTAGTTTGTTAATTCCGTATCAATTGGATTCATCCTTGCACATCAGTTTTTGCATAAATTGATTTCTGAATCTCAATTCAGTAAACTCAGCGTTTGTTTGAATCGAAATGGAGTTTTAGACCTGAGAACTTAACTTTACCAGCGATCAGTTATTTCTGAAGATTTATTCAGCTTGTGCCATGTTTTCTCAGCTGGTGTCTCAATTTTATTGTGGCAGCTGTGATTTTATCTGCATTTCCAGTTTTAGTTCTTGCAATTGAAATCAGTTAACTTTAATTCTTAGGAGTCTTATGCGACATTAGTTTGGAGTGCTGCTGCATTTCTGCAGTGATTTCTGCAAGTCTTTTCAGCTGTTGCAATTGCATTTATCCTTGCGCATCCTTCATTTCTGCATATTCTTTGCCTCTGAATCCAGCAGTTTCTTTTCTCTGTGTGCCAAACTTTATCTCATTCCTGCACTTTGTGCCAATTGATAACTCAGCATTTGATTGGTGCCAAGTTAAACATGGTTCGTGTGTGTCATTGCAATTGAATCAAGCTTGTTTTGAACTCAATTTGTCCAGAAATTTCAGGTTTTAAATCTGCAATCAAATTATAGTTTCTGCACAATTATTTGCTGCTGAAGTTTGTATCCAATTTGTTTACTTCACACCCATTTACTTCACATCAGTAGCTTTGTTTGATTTGCATCCAATTCATGACATGTGAAACTGTTCAGTTATTTCTTTACTCAATTCGAATCTGAATTTGTGCAGCTGTGAACACTCACTGATTTTGTATCAAGCTAAACTAAGTAGCTGACTTTGCATTTGGATATTCTGAATTCTGCTCTTTCCATTTCAATCAGTTGTATCAGTTCTAGTTTGCATTGTATCAGTTCAATGTTCATGAAGTTTGTATCAAGGGAACTTTAGCTTTTTCGAATCTCATTTGAACCTTGGAGTTTGCATTCGAATTTGGTTTGATTTGAGTGTGTTCTACATATGAAATTCTGCACAATCTATTTCTGAAATTCTCTCTTCAGAAGTGTATATCATTTCAATGGAAGCTTAACTTTCCAAGCTGAGCTAATTGCTTTCGCATTCGAATTGCTAGTGTGTAGTTGCTGAAATCTTCAGATTCTTCTTTACACATCAAATTTTACCTCTTGCATGTTTGTATCAAGTAGTAAATGTTAGAATGGATTGCATTTAAGCTCGTTTGCTGCTGAAGATTTCCCTGCACTATTTTTGTTCATCTTTGTAGCAATTTACCTCGCATACACTTGCACTTGAGTTTAGAAGTATCTTTGCATTTGACTAAGTGCTTTGGTTAATTCGGTTTCCATTTGGTTGAGCTATTACTTGCCATCTAGCTCTTAATTCATTTGTGTAGTTTTCCCTTCATTGCATTGTGTTTTCAATTCGGAATTGCAACCCAAAATCCAATTACTTCTTTTGAAACCCAAAAACACAAACGACACCTAAATACAAGTTCGAATCAAACACGACAACTAGCCTCGAGAAAAATACGACCTGTGGCCCCTATATTACATTTTCATACTTTTGATTGTAAAAAGGGTTTCCAGCATTTCATTCATTTATAAATTCTAAATTTGAGATCCACATTCGTGATAAATTTAATTAGCTAAATTGGGTCCATCACCCACCCCCGAGAACGCGCCTTTCACCTACTCCCTTCAGGAGATGGTTGTCACCCAGTCCTTCGGGTGGACTTTTGCTTAGCTTCTGATACTCTCGGATCTCGAGACGTCCGAACCCTGACTTCTGGCGTGGAGCCCGTTCATCAGCTCCTGGATTCTGGCGTGGAGTTGAGCTACCGATTCTCCATCGTGCATCTTTATCGTATAGAGTATGTTGAGCAACAGATCCCTTTTGTTGATTCGGGTGTCAGATGTACCTTCGTGTAGCTCAATCAGCTTATTCCAGAGCTCCTTCACGCTGCTGAAGGGTCCTACATGGTTCAACTCCTCTTTTGTCATGACGCATTGCAAGGTTTGGGTAGCTTTGGCGTCGGCCTCGATCTTCTTCTTTAGTGGGTCGTCTCACTCAGTGTAGTGTTGCACCAAGCCTTGTGCATTTTTCGGTATTTCCAGTCCAAACTAGATAATAATCCACATGCCCACCTGAGTTTTCAGGTGGACCTCTATTCTACTCTTCCAGTAGGAGAAATCTTCTCCACTGAAGAGAGGTGGTCTGGCGGTGTTATATCCCTCTTGCATGACCATTAGATTAAACTGAAAAATTTACAAAAAAAAAGAAACTCGCCCCAAGACTAAGTCTTGGATTAGCAGTACGGGAAAAATAATAATAATGAAAAAAATCGAGTGGTGTTGCACCAACCTCGATTAACGAAAAAAATACATACGAAAAAAACTTGAATTTTGAAAAATCTGAAAAATAATACTCAACTGGTGGTTGCACCAAGTTTGAGTCACTCGCTCTGATACCACATGTGAGATTGGATTGAATAGATAGAGGGGGGGTGAATATCGATCGATAACTTTTTCGAAAAATGTAAGAGTAATTGCACAGCGGAAAGTAAAACATGACAATGCTAACACATTTGTTTTACTTGATTCGGAGACGCGGTCGGCTCCTACTCCAAGGCCCACGGTCCTTGACCGTTTACGACGGGCAATTCTATATTGCATACAATATTACAACTGATGTTCGAATATTGAATTAAAAAGAAAATACATCAGCAAAACAATTTTATACCGACGACCGGAGAAGTTGGAAATTCGGAGCCGCGGGTCGTCGTTGGCGCTTGAATCTTGAGCACGGAGCTTGTCGGAGCGAAGCACTTGAATGAATGTGTTGATAGCAATTGTTGTGGAAGCCAAGGGGGTGAACCCCTTTATATATAGTCATAGCTGGGGCGCCTGTGTTGAAGGGGGCGCCTGACACGTGACCCTCTTTGCGCGAACCTTAATCCGCAGACTTGGCCAGCGCTTATCCCCTCAACCAGGGCGTTTGAGATGACTGGGGCGCCTGTGTTAACACAGGCACCTCATATGCAGTCTTGAGGCTTGCTTCGCAGTGGCTGGAATTAACCCTTTTGCTGGGGCGCCTGTCTCGATACAGGCACCTAGCTTAGCAGGGCGCCTCACTCCATTGAGGCGCCTGGGAGCAGAAACTTTCATCCCTTCGTTCCTGCATCTAGGGGTAGTTCCAAAACACAAGAAACATATAACTAATATAAAATTAAGCATAATTTATAGCCTGAGTTGTCTTGGTTCTGACTTTGGGCTTCCCAAATAGAGCCCAAGGTCGAACCGACGCCTAATGTTCCCTCCACGGGGAATGCGCCCTCACCTACTCCTCTCAGGAGAATTTACCTGTTTGCCAACCGTCTCCTCTGGTTCGACTTTTACCCAACCCGCCGGATTAAGTCTTCGTGCTCAGTCCACGACCAGGACTTAGTGCCCAGCTTTGTCCACCAGGTCTTCGGTGCCCAGCCCTCGGCCAGGACTTATTGCCCAGCTTTACTCACCAGGTCTTCGGTGCCCAGTCCACGACCAGGACTTATTGCCCAACCTTATGTCAGGACTTAGTTGCCCAGCCCACGACCAGGACTTAATGCCCGATTCTTAGAATCAGGACTTCGTGCCAAGTGTACCTAGGACTTTATCTGTACACTTGATTATCCTTATTAGATCACAACAAAACCTTAACTTCTGAACCTTTTGCCATTATCAAAACTCAGATTTGACTTTGGTGCTTCCGGCACCAACAATTTCTAGCTAACCAGAGTTAGGCTCACCTGAACTCGATTCCAGCCTTTCACCTCTCGAGCGTACTTCCTCCCGGCTTCTCGTCCCTCGGATGCACACGTCCTTCTCGCTCCACCAGTGTACTCTTCCGCAGTCTTCGAGTCCTTCTGATGCACCGAGCTCACTCCCTCGTGTCATCCTTCTCGTCCGTTGCGTCTTATGCTCGACTTTCTTCGCTCCTAAGTTCTTGCACACTTAGATAGAGGGATCAAAATAACACAGGATCTAACTTGACCTGATTGATCACATCAAAACTAACTGGGACACCAACAATCTTGTAGGATCGATGACGTTGATAGAGGGGGTGAATATCGACTCGAACTTATGTCGCAAAATGTCTTCTTTCAAAAAGAAACTTGGTTGCAACTAAGAACGTTGCTTCCAAGGCAGTGGGAACTTCAATAAAAATCTCCTTATGCCGGAGAAGCCTTACAACAAAAGTACGCTCAGATATTTTACAAGTGAATTAATTGCTTCTCTAAAGCTAATACTCTAAGCCAATTTATATCCTAAGAGAATAAATCTAGATTGTTGATTGTTGATGAATTTTCTCATGGTCGTTGATCCATGGATGTAATCTGGAAGGTTGATCATGGATGGGATTAAACCGCATCCATTGAATCCTTTAAGAGATAATGTTTAATTAAAACTTTATCTTCTGCTTGACACATTACTGTTGTGATCTCCTACTTATTATATTCGCTTGCTATCCTAAGTGGTAAGTATGGAGACATGTGTTGCCTGAAGTTTCGGGTTCGAATTCTTTTAAGCAACAAATAAATCTCCTCTTTATCGTGCGCCTGGTTTGGCTTTGTCAAATTGACCATCTTTTTAGTTCTTCGTCTTCTGGGTGATTTCCAGCCAACCGGAGTTAGGCTCACCCGAACTTGACTCCGGCCTTTCGCCCACTCTTCCGCAGCTTCTGCGTCCCTCGGATTGGACCGAGCCCGTCGGCTCACTTCCCTGCACAATCCTTCTCGTTCGCTATGTCTTACGCTCGACATCCTCCATACCAAATGTTGGTGCAATTTGCACTAATAGTTAAACTTGGGTTTTGATGAATGACAAATAGGTTAAAGTTAGGCTTGCTTTTGGTTTTGACCTCTTTACTAAGTGTGTAGGGTTGAAAGACTTAGGACCTGACACCAGGCCGAAGTCCAGGGTGGTTGAGTCCTGGCAGGAAGTCCAGTTGGGTTCGTGGGGCCTGACAATTGGCTGAAGCCCAAGTTGGTTGAAATTTGGCAAAAAGACCAGGGTGGTTGAGCACTGGCAGGAAGACCTGGTGGGTTAAGAAGTTGAGTAGAGCTGCACGAGGTAAGTAAGGTAAGTCACTAGAGGAGCGAACCAGTGAGGACGGGTCCTATTTTAGGACTGTAGGCGCGGTCCAACTTAGGCCCATTTTGGTGACCTCAGTTGAGCCCTGGTTAGATCCTTATCCAGGTTTGGACGGGGTCTAATTAACTCTAAATTCATTAACTCTATTTTACAGGATTTATTTGATATGTGAACTAATTAGATTTTGTAGGTTAATTTTATAAATTTAATCCTCATCTAAAGCCTTGGTGGAGGATAAATTTTCATTTAATTTATTCGTATTTTTTTATTTGTTTGGAGAATAAAATTATTCCTACTAATGATAAAATCTTATTGTTATTTTCTAATTATTCATATTAATGCTTAAAATTCTCACGTGAAGCCTAGCTAGAAGGATAAAATCTCTTTTTAAATTGTATTTTGAATTATTTTTTCGAAAAACAAAAAGCCTTGGTGAGGTAAGAGGATAAAACCTCTTGGTTAACTTTTCAGATTAAATTTTATTTAAATTATTTAAGTGAAGCAAAGATAGAAATATTATCTTGTTTGAATTATTCCTTCTTGCTGATGGATAAAATTTGAGCTGAGAAGATCATGCATCGAGACACTATAAAAGGAAGCAAGCAAGCCCTCTAGGAAAGAGAGAAAAAATTTTCTGGTTCAAGCTTTGGCACTCTCTTGCTTCCACGCTCCTCTGCTGCGGTTTGTGCTTTGACTCGACGCTGTCCGACCGCTGCTGGAAGATCGCACCCAACACCCAAGCTACTTCAGATAAATCTAAGTGTTGAGTAACATAATTTTTGTTCTGTCTGCACTTAAATCATTAAAAGGGGAAGTGTAGGGTTGTTACACTTCCACCTAATCTTATATTCGAATCACTCTACTGGGAGTTTGCCGGTAGAGGTTTTTAGTGGATTGCCCACAGGAAAGGCTCAAGGAGCCTGGGTCTTCGAGTAGGAGTCGCCGAAGGCTCCGAACGAAGTAAAACTCCTCGTGTAATTTTTTATTATTTTTTGCTTTCCCTTTTCGTTTTAATTTTTCCACTGTGCACGTTTTTCAAAGCATCGTAAAATTTTCTATCGAATCTGATTCTATAACGAAGATTTTAAAAGTCATGTGATTCACCCCCCCCTCTTACGTGCATCGGTCCTACAAGTGGTATCAGAGCCTTGGTACGCTCTGAATCGGTGCAACCACCGTAAGAGCTGGGGGAGATCCAGTTTTTCGCATTTTGTGTTTTTCGTTGCACAATCTAAACTACGTATTGTTGCTTAAATTTGGATCTTTTTCTTTTATTCGTTCAGTTTTACTCGAATTTGGTGCAACACCATTTCGAGTCGCTCTTCACTTATTCTTTTTTTTCCACACCACTAATCCAAGACTTAGTCTTGGAACGAGTTTTGTTGTTTTTTTCTGTAAGTCACAGATGGCCTAGAGTGAAGGTTATAGCACTACTCGTCCTCTGCTCTTCAATGGGGAAGATTTCCTCTACTGGAAGCGGAGAATGGAAGTGTATCTCAAAATCGATATGGATCAATGGTTCGCGATGCAAACTGGCTACGAACCACCAATGGACGAGGGAAACAAGGCTCCACTGAAGCCCGATAGATGGAACCTGGAAATGAAGAAAAAAGCTCAGATCGAGTTCAAAGCGCAGAACACCCTCCAGTGCGGACTAACCAAAGAAGAGCTGAATAGAATTGGACCAACCGAATCAGCAAAAGAACTTTGGGATAAACTAATTGAATTGCATGAAGGCACTACTGATGCAAAGGTAACAAAAAGGGATTTGCTTTTAAATAAATTGTTTAATATGAAAATGCAGGAAGGAGAATCTGCAAGTCAACTTCACGCTCGGATCAAGGACATACTAAATGGACTCCACCTGATTGGGCACAAACAAGAAAACAGAGACATATAAGGTATGCACTAAATGCCTTTCATAGAAATTCATTATGGGCATCCATTGTCGATGCTTATAAAATCTCTAGGAATCTTTCTAAAATAAATTTAGATGAGCTGTTTTGTTAATTAGAGTTGCATGAACAAACTAACACCAAGGCCGAGAAAGGGTTTGCTTTGTTTGCAGATTCTTCAAGAAAGGTCAAGTCGAAGATGAATATTCAAGAAGAATCCGAAGAAGAACCAGAGACTCAGACGACAAGGAGCATATGGTAAACCTGGTAAGAAAAGTCTTTGCCAAAAAGAAGAACAAGTTTTCAAAAAGGGACCACCAAAAGATAATGAAGCCCATTAGCAATGAAGGTAAAAGCAAAATGACCTGCTTCAGTTGCAACAGAAAGGGGCACTTCAAACATGAATGTCCCTATAAAAAGGAGGACCAACCCAAGAAGAACAAGAAGAAGAAGGCTTTACAAGCCTCCTGGGACGAGAGCTCGGACGACTCCGACAATGAACCACCAAAAAATTCAAGTTACCTCGCGCTAATGGCAACCGGACATGGATCGGACTCGCAAAGCGACGAAGATTCCGAATACGAGTCGAGCCAAGAGATCAGACTCTTTTCGGATGGCTCGACTAAGGTATACTTAGATTCAATTAATAAAAAGTTTTTTAAGATTATCTTTGTTTTAAATAAAAATTTGTTTGCATCTGAATGTAGAAATGACTAGCTCCTTAAGGAAAATCAAGACCTTAAGGAGCAATTAATTAATACCAAAACCTTAACTGAATCAACTCAAAATGAAAGAACAATTGAACTGGAAAATGATAACTCCACCCTAAAGGGTGAAGTTCAAAACCTTAACGACTTACTAACAACTTTTACAACCCGGTCCAAGAATCTTGACCTTATTCTTGGATCTCAAAAGGGCGTGTACAATAAATCTGGGATAGGATATAAATCAGGATCGACCCAAAAATCCTTTATCTCATTTGTCCACCCACGTGAAAAGCGGCGAAAAGCGTGGGTCCCGAAAGCTTACCTAACAAAGCAAGTAGGGCAGAATCAATACTATGTCTCCAAGAAGGACATTCATTACATTGACCCTAAACACCCTACCTATAATTTAGGGGGAGGCACCAAATTAGTTGGCACCTCAAAGTCACCCTTTACCCGTCTGGGTACCTAGGACTAGTTTCAAAAGTTAGTCTGACACTTGACCTACTCAGTACTAGGGTAGGACGAGCTGATAGTACGTTAGGGAAGCTGATCTAAGGAGTCATGTAGGGGAAGGCGTCCTTTATTTGGTCTTCTTAGCCCAGTGGAACAAGCCGGAGCTACCCCGCCACATCCTAGACTAGTTAGACCAAGGAGTTTCAATAGGTAGGTTAAAAGTACAACTTCCTTGAGTGGTTTTGCCTAGAAAGTGGTTGTTGATCCAATATGGCTTCGGCCAAAGAAGACCTCTGTGCCTCGCCACTGCCTGGAAACTAATTATGGAAGTATACTTTTAAACTGCTTCTTGTCAAACCTGAATCTATCAAAAGGTCAGATTAACTTTTATAAATCAAACTAAAATTTATCTCACACAAATAATAGGATCCCTTTGATTGACAACTTAGATCATGCGAGATGAATAGGGACAACTAAACTCAAACCTCAAAATTCAAATTAACAAATTCAAAATTCAAAATTCAAATTAACAAAATCAAATTTCAAAATTCAAATTAACAAATTCAATTTAACAAATTCAAAATTCAAAATTCAAAATAACAAATTCAAAATTCAAATTAATGAATTCAAAATTCAAAATTCAAAATAATGAATTCAAAATTCAAAATTCAAATTAACAAGTTCAAAATTCAAAATTCAAATTAACAAATTCAAAATTCAAATTAACGAATTCAAAATTCAAAATTAAAATTAAAAAGTTCAAAATTCAAATTAACAAATTCAAAATTTAAAATTCAAATTAACCAATTCAAATTTAAAATTTAGAATCATAAATTTTTTAAATTTCTTAATGTTTTTCGAAATTCAAAACTCTTAAGTTTTTTCTAATTCATATTTTTCAATGTTGTTCAAAATTCAAATTTTCAAATTCCTTATATTTTTTTAAGTTGTTCAAAATTCAAATTTTAAATTCCTAAAATCTTTTAAATTCCTTAACTTTTTCAAAACTTCAAGTCTTCAATTTCTTAAGGTTTTTCAAAATTCAAATTCTCCTAAGCTTTTTAAATTCAAATTTTTAAACTTCTTAAGTTTTTTTTGGGGTTCAAATTTCTTAAGTTTCTTTAAATCATTCCTTTAACTCATTAAAAACTTAAACTAAATTTTAAAAATTTCCTACTTAACTGTAGAAAAATAAGTGGATTATCGACAGTGGGTGCTCCAGACATATGACTGGGGATCCCACCAAGTTGCATTTGGAAACAACGATAAACTTAAGGTAATTGGCCAAGGTAACATTGAACTTGAGTTTGATTTTATAATTAAAAATGTCTTACTTGTTGAAAACTTTCACTTCAATTTACTAAGTATCAGCCAATTGTGTGACACTGGGTATAAGGTTAGGTTCTTGTCCAATGAATGTATGATCAAACACACTGACAATCCAACATCACACTTAGAGGACATAGACACAATAACATCTATGAAATTAGGTTAATCCGTCCCCTAGCAAATTGTCTTTTAACACATAAGGATGAGACTTGGCTATGGCATAGGAGACTTTCACACACTCACTTCAGAAAATTACCTAAACTAAATGGTTTAGTTAGAGGCCTACCAAAGTTACCTAACTTTGAGACAACCTTATGTAATGCTTGTCAACAAGGGAAACAAACTAGATCAACTCATAAACCAACTAATCAAACTCAAACTAAATCAATTCTTGAATTAATTCACCTAGACCTATTTGACTCACATGGGGTAAAATCAATTAGTGGGAATCTATACTCTTTAGTAATTATAGATGACTATTCAAGATTCACCTGGGTAAAATTCTTAAAAAATAAAGATGAAACGTTTGATATATTTACTCAATTTTGTAAATTAATAGAAAATGAAAAAGGGGTTAAAATTATAAGACTTAGGAGCGATAACGGTGGGGAATTCAAAAATCAAAAATTTAATCAATTCTGTTTAGAAAATGGCTGCCACCATAAATTCTCCTGCCCTAAAACACCTCAACAAAATGGAATTGTAGAAAGAAAAAATAGAACACTACAAGAAGCAACCAGAACAATGCTTAATGAGTACAACTTACCTAAATACCTTTGGGCCGAGGCTGTCAGTACAGCCTGCTATGTACAAAACAGAATAACTATAAATAAAAATCTAGGAAAAACATCTTTTGAAATCTATTATAACAAACAACCTAATATTAAGTATTTTAAAGTATTTGGATGTAAAGTGTATATATTAAATACTAGAGAACACTTAGGAAAGTTTACATCTAAGGTTGAGGAAGGTATCTTTGTAGGTTATTCCCTTACCAGTAGAGCCTATCGAGTTTATAACAAAACTACCCTAAGAATTGAAGAAACTACAAATGTAAAATTTGATGAAACATCTGACCCAAATAACTCTGATCAAACCACCTACCAACCAATTGATTTTGTTAGGTCCAGTACTGGCCCAGATGAAAGCCCAATTAAGGACCAAGACCATGATCTGACTGAACCTTCACCTAACCAAACCAGAACTATTCGAGTCAGCTCAGCCCACCCTATTGATCAAATCATAGGTGATCCAGAACTAAGGGTTCAAACTAGGTCAGCCTTTAGAAACCTTAGCCAAATTGCTTTAATTTCCAAATTTGAACCAAAATTAGTAGAAGAGTCTTTACTTGACCCTGATTGGATCATAGCTATGCAAGAGGAGTTAGCCCAATTTGAACGTAGTCAAGTCTGGGATTTAGTACCCTTACCTAAAGACAAAAAGTTCATTGAAACCAAATGGGTCTTTAGGAATAAACTTAACGAACAAGGTGAAATAATCAGGAATAAGGCTAGGTTAGTAGCTAAAGGGCTTAGCCAAGTAGAAGGACTTGATTATGATGAAACCTATGCCCCTGTAGCTCGACTTGAGTCTATTAGGATGCTTTTAAGTTATGCAGCCTATAAAGGATTCAAATTGTATCAAATGGATGTTAAGTCAGCCTTCCTAAATGGCCTAATTAAGGAAGAGGTTTATGTAGGACAACCCCCTGGTTTTAAAAGCTTAGAACACCCTGACTATGTCTTTAAACTAAAAAAAGCCCTATATAGACTTAAGCAAGCCCCTAGGGCCTGGTATGAAAGACTATCTAACCATTTAGTATCTAAAGGTTTTAACCAAGGTAAAATTGACCCAACACTATTTGTTAAAATCTTAAAAACTGATATTTTTATAGCTCAAGTATATGTAGATAATATAATATTTGGCTCAACTAACTCAAAATTTTTGCAAGATTTTATAATGGTAATGGAAAATGAATTTGAAATGAGTTTAGTAGGCCAATTAACTTTCTTTTTAGGGCTACAAATAAAACAGACCAGTGAGGGTACTTTTGTCTATCAACAAAAATACACTAAAGAACTACTTAAAAAATTTGGAATGGATAGTGCAAAAGAAATTAAAACACCTATGGCTACCAATCAAACTGTAGATAGTGACCCAAATGGCAAACCTCTTGACCTTAAATATTATAGAAGTGCTATAGGCAGCCTACTTTACCTGACTACAAGTCGACCTCACATTCTCTTTGCAGTTAGTATGTGTGCAAGATATCAAACATGTGCTAAAGAGTCACATCTAACCCTAGTTAAAAGAATATTTAGGTACCTTAAAGGGACAGAAAGTTTAGGAATTTGGTATCCTAGAACATCCCAATTTGAACTGATTGGATTTTCTAACTCAGATTATGCTGGCTGTAAATTAGATAGGAAAAGTACCAGTGGTGGATGTCAACTTCTAGGGCCCTCACTAGTTAGTTGGTTCAGTAGAAAACAGCACTGCGTTGCCCTATCCACCACTGAAGCTGAGTACATAGCCATGGGTGAGTGTGTAGCCCAATTACTTTGGATGATGCATACGTTAAAAGACTTTAACTTAGATTTTAAGAAAGTCAAAATCTTTATAGATAATCTAAGTTCAATTAATCTAACCAGAAACCCAATCCACCACTCTAGGACCAAACATATAGAAATTAAACATCATTTTGTCTGAGATCATGTTAATAAAGGAGAAATTGAACTTAACCATGTTGAATCTAAGGCTAACCTAGCTGATATATTTACTAAACCACTCCCTGAATCTGAATTTAGTAACTTAAGACGGTTAATAGGAATGTGTGTTATAGACTAGAACTGACATGATCACACTTACTTCTTTTGAACAATCAGCTCGCATATTCTATTTGGCCATTAGCTTAATTACTTTGATTCTTGGTTTAATTGGCTAATTTTAGTATTTCAAAGTAGCATTAAAAAAAAATTGGTGGACTTAGCCTAAGTTTGACCCCTAAAACTGCATGAACCTATAGATATAGGTAGCCGCATCTCACAAACCACATTAAGGATAACTTGTTTGTGCTTGCAAAACATAGAACGGTTGTGAGATGCATAGGACTTTGCCTGGACTTCAGAATGCTTAAATTTGTGCATCGCAGTAAGTCTGGGCATAAAATACCCATATTACAGTGATCAAGTCAAGTAGTCGTGAGTTAAAATCTGAGCTAGACATTATTACTTGACTTGACTAACCTAGTGAACACTACTATCATCTAGATAGTTAGCTAGTAATTAAGGTTCGACACCTAAAAAGAGCTAAAATTCTTACTTGGTTCAAGGAGAGCATAAGTTAAAATCTTTCTCTTTTTGTGCTCTTTCGAATATGTTAGTTAAAAAAAATATCTTGAAAGTTTTTCCTCAAATTAATCCTAAAAATATTCTAAATGATCTTTTGAAAAGAAAATTTTGGAGAAATCTTCTCCTTTTCATTAATTCGCTTTGAGATATTCTTTATTGGTTTGGAAAAGATTGATATTTTAAAGGAAGTTTTTTTTGAAAATGGTGTTAGAAAAGTCATTTCTAAATTTACACCTAGTCATTTTCTTTATGCTCTCAGATTGTTTGTGTTAAATTAAGAACTTGACTTCCCCCTCTGAATCAGTTCAGAAACTTAGTATGCTTGTTAAGCATTTTTTTCTTCCCGAAATACTTAAAGATTTTTTTTGGCTGGCATATTACTTGAATCTTGGTTTATCTCTGATGCTTGCGCACTTATTATTTCTTTGTTTTGATGAATGCCAAAGGGGGAGGGTTTAAGGATTAAGTTAGAAGTTAAAGTTTTTAAAAATTAAAATCTTAAAGAAATTAAAATTTCCAGATCTTAGAGCATGTCATTTGCATATTCTTTTTGGACTCATTGCTTTATCTGGTATGTTCTAACTTTAACCCAGGTTGTCATTGCATCAAAAAGGGGGAGATTGTTGGTGCAATTTGCACTAATAGTTAAACTTGGGTTTTGATGAATGACAAATAGGTTAAAGTTAGGTTTGCTTTTGGTTTTGACCTCTTTACTAAGTGTGCAGGGTTGAAAGACTTAGGACCTGACACCAGGCCGAAGTCCAGGGTGGTTGAGTCCTGGCACGATGTCCAATTGGGTTCGTGGGGCCTGACAATTGGCTGAAGCCCAAGTTGGTTGAAACTTGGCAAAAAGACCAAGGTGGTTGAGCACTGGCAGGAAGACCTGGTGGGTTAAGAAGTTGAGTAGAGCTGCACGAGGTAAGTAAGGTAAG
Source organism: Boesenbergia rotunda (assembly GCA_024364735.1). Taxonomy (NCBI): domain Eukaryota; kingdom Viridiplantae; phylum Streptophyta; class Magnoliopsida; order Zingiberales; family Zingiberaceae; genus Boesenbergia; species Boesenbergia rotunda. The sequence goes on along the minus strand of JAGFNQ010000280.1, from coordinate 186,697 downwards.
TCACTGGAGGAGCGAACCAGTGAGGACGGGTCCTATTTTAGGACTGTAGGCGCGGTCCAACTTAGGCCCATTTTGGTGACCTCGGTTGAGTCCTGGTTAGATCCTTATTCAGGTTTGGACGGGGTCTAATTAACTCTAAATTATAGTTTACAGGATTTATTTGATATGTGAACTAATTAGATTTTGTAGGTTAATTTTATAAATTTATTCCTCATCTAAAGCCTCGGTGGAGGATAAATTTTCATTTAATTTATTAGTATTTTTTTATTTTTTTGGAGAATAAAATTATTCCTACTAATGATAAAATCTTATTGTTATTTTCTAATTATTCCTATTAATGCTTAAAATTCTCACGTGAAGCCTAGCTAGAAGGATAAAATCTCTTTTTAAATTGTATTTTGAATTATTTTTTCGAAAAAAAAAACCTTAGTGAGGTAAGAGGATAAAACCTCTTGGTTAACTTTTCAGATTAAATTTTATTTACATTATTTAAGTGAAGCAAAGATAGAAACATTATCTTGTTTGAATTATTCATTCTTGCTGATGGATAAAATTTGAGCTGAGAAGATCATGCATCGATGCACTATAAAAGGAAGCAAGCAAGCCCTCTAGGAGAGAGAGAAAAAATTTTCTGGTTCAAGCTTTGGCACTCTCTTGCTTCCACGCTCCTCTGCTGCGGTTTGTGCTTTGACTCAACGCTGTCCGACCGTTGCCGGAAGATCGCTCCCAATACCCAAGCTACTTCAGATAAATCTAAGTGTTGGGTAACATAATTTTTGTTCTGTCTGCACTTAAATCATTATAAGGGGAAATGTAGGGTTGTTACACTTCCACCTAATCTTGTATTCGAATCACTCTACCAGGAGTTCGCCGGTAGAGGTTTTTAGTGGATTGCCCACAGGAAAGGCTCAAGGAGCCTGGGTCTTCGAGTAGGAGTCACCGAAGGCTCCGAACAATGTAAAACTCCTCGTGTAATTTTTTATTATTTTTCGCTTTTGCTTTTTGTTTTAATTTTTCCGCTGCACACGTTTTTCAAAGCATCGTAAAATTTTCTATCGACTTTGATTCTATAACAAAGATTTTAAAAGTCACGTGATTCATCCCCCCTCTCACGTGCATCGGTCCTACACCTAAGCTCCTGCACACATAGCAGAGGGATTAGAAAACACAGGACCTAACTTAACCTAGTTGAGCACATCAAAACTAATCGGGGTACCAACAATCTCCCCCTTTTTGATATGCATCAACCCAGGTTCAATTAGGGTTAAACAAAAAATAAAACTTAATTAAGTTAAACAGATTAAGCATAAAAATAGAATTGATATAAGACTATGCAAAACATATAATCTTAAGCCTTAATTCATTAGTTCTGACTTTGGATTTCACCGGAAACCCTAGGTCGAACCGACGCCTAATGTGTTGGTTCTGGAAGCACCAAAGTCAAACCTGTGTTTTGATAATGGCAAAGGGTTCAGAAGTTAAGGTGTTGTTGTGATCTAACAAGCTTACTGAGTGTGCAGGAAAGTCCTAGGTACACTAGGCAAGAAGTCCTGGCAAAGGGTTGGGCAAGAAGTCCTGGCAAAGGACTGGGCAAGAAGACCTGACCGGAAGTTGGGCAAAGAAGTCCTGGTCGAGGACTATGCAAGAAGTCCTGGCAAAGAGCTGGGCACCGAAGATCTGACCAGATGTTGGGCAAGAAGACCTGATCGGAAGTTGGGCACGAAGACCTGATCGGGAGGATTGGGCAAAAGTCCAACCGGAGGAGTCGGTTGGCAAAAGGTAAACTCTCCTGAGAGGAGTAGGTGAGGACGCGTTCCCCGTGCGAGGGAACAGTAAGCGTCGGTTCAACCTAGGGTTCCATTTGGGAGACCCAATGTCAGAATCAAGACAGCTAAGGCTGTAAATAATTTCTAACAGTCTTGCGTAGTATGTTTTGGAATTAACCATGGTTGGAGGGAACGAAAGAACGGGTTTCTGCAGCTCAGGCACCACAATGGAGTGAGGCGCCTCACTGGGCTAGGCGCCCGTAAGGATACGGGCGCCCCAATGTAAGGCTATTTCAAAGCCATCGAAGCAAACTGCCACGAAGCCTCTGGACCAAGTCAGCTCAGGCGCCCATCTTAACACATGCGCCCCCATCAGTCCAAGTGCCCCAGTGAAGGGAATAAGCACTGACCGAGCCTGCGGATTGGAATTCTCGCAGGAGAGGCCACGTGTCAGGCGCCCCCATCGATACAGGCGCCCCTATGGCTGCTATATAAGGGGGTTCACCTCCAAAGCATCAGAATAACTTCTTCCAACTGTTTTCTCCAAGCGCTTAGCTCCAGAAAGCACCGTGCTCACGTCTCAAGCACCAACGACGACCCACTCAGATTTTGTTACTTTTCCATCATCGGTAAAAATTTTATTAAAGTACTGTACTCAATTCCATATTCTATTCTTGTACTTATCTGTGTGAATTATAGAATTGCCCAAAGTAAACGGTCAAGGACCATGGGCCTTGGAGTAGGAGTCGATCTAGGCTTCGAACCAAGTAAAAGAAACTTGTTAGCATTGATTTTTGTTTTTCCGCTGCGCAATCGCTCTAACTTTTAATCCGAAATTCTTCGATCGATATTCACCCCCCCCCTCTATCGATTTTCTCCGATCCGACAAGTGGTATCAGAGCGGGTGGCTCAAACTTGGTGCAACCACCAGTTTGAAAGTTTTTTTCGGATTTACAAAATTTTTAATTTTTTTTCAAATCTTTCTCGTTAATCGAGGTTGGTGCAACACCACTCGATTTTTTTCCTTTCGTTATTATATTTTCTTCCCTCACTACTAATCCAAGACTCAGTCTTGGATCAAGTTTTTTTGTTTTAATTTTACAGTTAAAATTCAAATGGCCATGCAAGAGTGATTCAGCACTGTCAGACCTCCTCTTTTCAGTGGAGAAGATTTCTCCTACTGGAAAAGCAGGATGGAAGTCCACTTGAAAACTCAGGTGGACATGTGGATAATCATCCAATCTGGGCTGGAGATTCCCAAGAACGCAGAAGGAGTGGTGCAACACTATACCGAATGGGACGCCTTGTTGAAGAAGAAAATCGAGGCTGATTCAAAGGCAACCCAGACTTTGCAATGCGGTTTGACCAAGGATGAGCTGAACTGGGTGGGACCCTTCAACAACGCTAAAGAGCTTTAGAACAAGCTGATTGAGCTGCATGAAGGCACTTCCGACACCAGGATCAGCAAAAGAGATCTGTTGCTGAACAGACTCTACACGATCATGATGAACGAAGGAGAATCAGCAGCACAGCTCCACGCCAGAATCCAAGAGCTGATGAATGGGCTGCATAAGATAGGTCACAAGGTCGAGAACCGTGACCTAATCAAGTATACACTAAACGCATTCCCAAGGAACACACTGTGGGCATCCATGGTAGATGCCTACAAGGTTTCCAGGGATCTTTATAAAATTAAATTAGATGAACTTTTCTCTGAATTAAAACTGCATGAACAGACTAACGCCACTTTGGCCGAGAAGAGTATAGCTTTCATTGCAGTAAAACCTCAAGGAAAAGCCCCCAAGTAAAAAGATTCAATCAGCACCCGAGTCTGACTCAGACTCAGATTCAGAAGATAGCAAAGGGGATCGACCCAAATTGGTTCGGCTAGCTCGGGACTACTACAAGGAGCTAAAGTACCAAACAAACAAAAAGAAAGCAAGCCGAAGAAAGGAAGATCCATCAGAACCTTCAACAACCTCGAAGAGCAAGCCGAACGTTACCTGCTACGAGTGCAATAAAAAGGGACATTACAAGTCAGAGTGCCCCAATCTGAAGGAGACCAAGAAGGCGCAAAGAAAGAAGGCTCTCTAAGCCACTTGGGATGAATCATCTTCCGAAGAAGAAGAAGAAGTCCCACACGCAAATCTCCTCGGCCTAACATCCTCGGAAGACGTCGACTCCGGATCAGACTCAGAACTAGACGACGGAAGGCTTACAATCTCGGAGAACGGGAAAATTACGGTAAGGGGTTATTCAGATTATGAACATTCAAAATTAATTTCTTATTTATCTTGCAACTTGGCGAAAGCCAATATCCGGGTCGAGTCCCTCCGACAGGAAGTAAAGCTCCTGAAAGAGGAAGTCAACTCGAGATCCTTGACTGAGCCAATTCAAGAAGGAAACTCAACTCAAGTTCAAAAGCTTGAGGAAGAGAATTTCTCCTTGAAAACTCAAGTCAAGGAGCTCAGAGTTGGCTTAGAATGGTTCACTTCAGGTTCCAAGGCTCTTGACATGATCCTTGGAAAGCAGAAGTCCGTTCATAATCGATCCGGACTCGGGTATCGAACCAAGTCAAGTCAACGATCTTATTATGCTGTATTGAACCAACCTAGAACCAAAGTCCAAGCATGGGTCCCCAAGCTCTGTTTGAACAAACAAGCTAGACCAAACCAGTATTGGATCCCCAAGGACAATATTCACATCTTGCCTAACCATTATCGAGGCTATAGTCCAGGGGGAGCCAATATAAAAACCATATTCATAATTAGATAGTTTGTTTTAATTACGATTTTGTTTAATTGCATGCTTGATTGTTTATTTCCTTCTGCAAATTATAATGCTTAGACTTAGGACTGGTTAGACTAAGGACAAAATGATTTAAATTGAGATTTGAACAACCTAGTATTGGGTGGAGGTGAGATGATAGTACGTTAGGGAAGCCCTTCTAATAAGGTCAAGTATACTCTGTTGGATCGAGAGAAACGATAGAGGGGGGTGAATATCGTAAAACGTTCGGATTAATAAGTTAGAGAAATTACGCACCGGAAATATAAATCAAACACGCAAACACCAAGTTTTTTACTTGGTTCGGAGTCGCGGTCGGCTCCTACTCCAAGGCCCACGGTCGTTGACCGTTTTCTGCGGGCAATTCTATATTTTCGCAAAACCAGTTTACAAGTATTGAATTACAAGTATAGTAATATAAACTTTAAAGAAAGCTCTTAGTTACCGACGTCCAGTGTGGATTGCCTTTTCAGAGCAGGAGGACGTCGTCGGCGCTTGTATCTCGAGTCGGGAGGTTTTCGGAGCAGAGTGCGAGCGTAGAAGAGCGTGAATGCGTTGGATGAAGTGATTGTTAGAAGCCTTGGGGTCGAGGGCCTATTTATAGCCCCTGGGGCGCCCGGGACGTCGTGGGCGCCCCCCCCCCACGTGTCAACCGATCCGATTCCCTCTCGGTCAGCTCTGATCCCTTAAAACTCGAGATCATGCTTTGACGGGGGCGCCCGGAATGCTGGGGCGCCCGGGTTGACCGGGTCTCCTCTTATCCGTTGGCTTCGCTGGGTTCTGTTTCGTTAGCTTCAACTGGGGGCGCCCGGACCATCTGGGGTGCCCGGGAGCAGGGGGCGCCCGGGAGCACGGGGGCGCCCTGCCCATAAGCTGCCAAAGCTCATTTTGCTTTACTTTATTTTGTGTTCACCTTGGGGGTGCCCGGGACACTCCGGGCACCCTACTCAGCTTTCACCTCACACTTTTGAGGCTCTCTGAGCTGCAGACACTCGTTCCTTCGGTCCTGCATCCAGGGTTAGTCCAAAACAACATAGAGCAATATTATATTAATTTTATACAGCCTTAGCTGTCTTGGTTCTGACTTTGGGCCTCCCAAATGGAGCCCTAGGTCGAACCGACGCCTACTGTTCCCACGACAGGGAACGCGTCCTCACCTACTCCTCTCGAGAGAATGTACCTGATGCCAACTGGCTCCTCCGATTGGACTTTTTCCCAGCAGTCCTTCGCCGGGTGCCTAGCTATCCTTCGCCAAGTCTTCAATACCAAGCTGTCCTTCGCCTGGTGCCTAGCAGTACTTCGCTAGGTCGTTATATCCTGACATTCCTTCGCCAGGTGCCTAGCAGTCCTTCACTAGGACTTTGTATCCTGGCATTCCTTCGCCAGGTGCCTAGCAGTCCTTCGCTAGGGCTTTGTATCCTGGCATTCCTTCGCCAGGTGCCTAGCAGTCCTTCGCTAGGGCTTTGTATCCTGGCATTCCTTCGCCAGGTGCCTAGCAGTCCATCGCTAGGACTTCGTTTCCTGGCAGCCCTTCGCCAGGTGCCTAGCAGCCCTTCGCCAGGTGCCTAGCAGCCCTTCGCTAGGACTTTGTTTCCTGGCAGTCCTTCGCCAGGTGCCTAGTAGCCCTTCGCTAGGACTTTTCCTGCACACTTGAGTAACATTGTTAGATCACAAATAAACTTAACATTGAATCCTTTGCCAATATCAAAATAAGGTTTGATATGGTGCTTCCTGCACCAACAATCTCCCCCTTTTTGATTTATGGCAACACAATTCAAAGTTAAGTAAAAACTTATAACAGTTAAGAACATTAGGTAAACAATGAAGTATAACTGTTTATGTAACGCCCGCTTTTTTTTTCATAAAGCGGCGTTACGTTAACTTAGGTAGGGCATGTGAACATCATAATGCAGCGGAATAACTTTAAACTTACACATACATGCACCTAACTATCATTCCTAACATAATGGCATGGGAACTTAGCATATTAACTTCATACTTAGCATCATATCATGTCGTATTTAACATCATATCATAAAGTCACATAAGTCATCATTTAAGCACATACGTAGCAAATATAAAGTTTAGCATAAGACTCATAATATATTGTTTCTTGGCCAAGTCACTACCACACACACATTCTTGCTCTCCTGCTGCTTCCTTATTGTCCCCTTGCGTGATCTGCGGTATAAGGAAAATAAGACTATAAGCACATAGACTTAGTAAGACTCATTCCTACTTACTAAAACCATTCATCACTTAATCATAAGCACATGAAACATTAACATAACTTGACGCTCTACATAGGACATATGCATTTAAAATCATTTATCCTGACATAGTTCTCACATAGTGCATGAACATAAAATACACTTAACATGGCATAACACATGGCATGAACATGAACATAAATAAACATACATGGCAAGATACATGGCATAAACATAAACATACATAAACTTAACATAGCATGATACATGGCATAAACATAAACGTACATAAACTTAACTTAGCATGATACATGGCATAAACATAAACGTACATAAACTTAACATAGCATGATACATGGCATAAACATAAACATACATAAACTTAACATAGCATGATACATGGCATAAACATAAACATAAGTATACTTAACATAGCATGATACATGGCATAAACATAAACATAAGACGTTTACTATCATGCATAATTCTTAACATGAAACATAAGCATAAAACATTGCTATCCTGGCATAATACATAACATGAATGAATGCATGAGTCAAATGCATATACATACGGATGCTTAACTTTTAAAATCATACTTTTAAATACTTAAACATAATCATCACATCATTGGGGTCCCCAGCTTGTACCACATACATACATCATGTGCGCGCATCCCTAAGTAAATACGAGGTAGCTAGTCTCGACCTACTAGGATAAGGACAGCTACGGTAGTCCCAGAACCGTGGACATCATAGTCGGTAGTCCAGAACCGGGGCGTTCTTAAGGTGCCCATCCCTGTTGGACAGCTTCAGTAGTCCCAGAACCGTGGACAGCATAGTCGGTAGTCCAGAACTGGGGCGTTCTTAAGGTGCCCATCCCTTGGACCCATACTTCGGTCCGGTACAAGCTCATTCATAAAGTAAAATAACTTTACATGCTTCATCATTCATAAGACATTCATAGCATACATAGACATAACATAGCTTTGTTACATGAAGCATGACATAAAGCATACTTGACCTTTCATTGTTCATACATAATGCATAGCATCATGATGCCTTAAAGGCATGAGCATTATCTTCATTCATAAAATATGGCATGCATCTTCATTCATAAAACATGGCATGCTTACATAAAACATCATTCTTGTTCGTAGTGCTTGCATGATCATGGCATATAAGGTAAGCATTGCATTATATTCATTAAACATGACATGTTTACATAGACCATTATCCTAATCCATAGAGCTTGCATGATCATGATACATAAGGTAAGCATTGCATTTCATACAGAAGCATGGTATCCATCACAAGCATGCATAGGTAGGACTTCTCTAACATGCTACATACTATCTAAGTGCATGGCATAGAACATAAGACATTCATGAATAAACCCTATTAAGTATGACATCTAACATGAACATACAAGATGAAACATAGTACTTAAGGTTAGGGTTATAGGTAACATAATTTCTACCACATGCTTGAACCTTTATATATATATTATAATGAGTCATAAATCATCATTCTTCAAACCCTAACTCCACCTAAACCCCATTTACATGGCATGGCCGAAACATGTAAGGGAGGGTTCCATCATTCAAATGACATGTAAAGTAGCATAAGAAAAAGAAACAACCATACATTACCCATAAGACCATAGGAAGCCATTAGGGCTCATGATTACGGTTCACCCTAACTTTTAGCCCTACTTTCTAGGGTTGGCCGAAACCTTACAAGGCCATGGGTACATGGAAAACATTTCATAAAGTTCGCAATTAACCATTAAACACCAACCATACCATACCATAGGGGCCTTTGGAACCCATACTTGAAGTAAACCCTAACTTTTAGCCCAACTTCTCATCTTGGCCGAAACCCTACAAGGGTCACAAGGCTTGTGAAAATTCATATCAATCACCATTAATCCCCTTGTAACATGAGGAAACATAAAAAGCTTGCTTGAAGAGTTAGATCTAAACCCCAACCATGAAAACATGGTGGTGGCCGAAACCCTAAAGGGTATTAGGGTACACCAAAAATTCTCCAAATCCTATTTTATTCTTTATACATCATAAGAGAAGATTAGAAAGCATAAGTGAGATTTTTAACATCACCTTGGACCCAAAACCCATAGTGGCCGAAACCCTAGGATTAGGGTTCATGACCTTTTTTCCAACATAAGATCCCAAATAAACTTCATATTATGATAACTTCAAGGAAAACTATTATACCACAGGTGAGGGAGTCTTACCTTAGATTATCTTAGTTTTAGACCTTAGATTTGGGAGAAGGATGAAGACCTTGTTGCGTTTTGACCACCTCTAGCCTTTGTAACCTTGAACAAGAGCCTTGGATCTTGAAGGAGAGGACTTCTTGTGAACTTTTTCCAAGGAAAACCCCTCCTATGGGGTTCGGCTAGAAGGAGGAAGAAGGAGAAGAGAAAGGGCTTGGTGGATGAAGAGAAGAGGAATAACTCTTAGGTGTTAAGTTATCTCTCATTTATACACAATGAAGAGAGGCAAGTGAAGAGACATGGTGCGTCCTTTCATGGTGACTCTTCACTTCCATTAGCCTTAATAAAAATACACTTCATTCCCTTATAGCACTCCCTTTCTAGGTGAATTGGTTAGTGCATGCATGGTGGTGGACAAGAGGTCCAAGGTTCAATCCTTGGTGCATGCACCCATTTTTTTTATTTTATTTTTATTTTATTTCAAAAATTCCCCTAAAACTCACCCATAATCATGCTAATATTCCTAGTTAAAATTTATTTATTTTTATATTAAATTCTACCTAAAATCCACCAATAATTATGGTACTAGGAAGTCCCTATAAGGCCCATTAGTACTTAGTTTCTCAATTTAAATGAGAAAATCATGGATTTCTAGGCTAAGGTTCATACTAATATTTCTAGGTCCCTCGAAAAATTATCTAGACATGCTCATTATTTTAAAGAAAATATTAAGAAAATTTTTTAGGTCGTTACAATCCCCCATACCTCTTGAAAGTTCGTCCTCAAACTTAAAATAGCTCCGGGTGCTTGCGCCTCATCTCGTCCTCGCGTTCCCAGGTAGCTTCCTCGAACCGTTGACTTTGCCATAAGACCTTGACTAAGGGTACCTCCTTACTCCTTAGCTTCTTGACTTCCCGATCCAAGATCTAGATCGGTCTGCTTTCATAACTTAGGTCCTCTTGAACTTGTACTGTCTGTGGCTCAATCACTTGATCCATATTTGGGATACACTTTTTAAGCATTAACACGTGGAACACGTTATGGATAGCTGACATCCCTGGAGGCAGCTCTAGCTCATATGCCACCTTACCGACTCTTTTCAAAATCAGGTACGGCCCCCACATAACGCGGACTTAGTTTTCCTTTCCTCCCAAATCTCGTCACCCCTTTCATAGGAGCCACTTTGAGGAACACTAAATCTCCAACATTAAATTCCAGTGGTCTACGCCGGACATTTGCATAACCCTTCTGCCGGCTCTGAGCAGCTTCTATCCATTGTCGAACATTCTGTATAGCTCGGGTGGTGCTGTCAATGACATCCGTTGTGAGCCCCATTCCCTTCTTTTCACCCCCTTTGTACCAACAGATCGGAGACCTACATCTCCTCCCATATAAGGCTTCATAAGGTGCCATTCTGATAGTAGCTTGGTAGCTATTATTGTAAGCGAATTCCCGCTAAACATAGATATCCGGCACCAGCTCCCTTTGAAATCCAAGGCACAAGCCGCAACATGTCCTCATACTTGATTCACTCGTNGATTCCAAGACAAACTAGTTAGACCAGAATTTTTCAAAAAGTAATTTTGAAAATGAAATTTCATTAAAAGGCTTTGTCAAGGAAAGGGTTGATGATCCAATAAGGCTACGGCCAAAGAAGGCCTAGTGCCTCGCCAAGACCTGGAAGCCAATTTTTGAAATTCAAATTCAAGTTACTTCTTGTCAAATTCAAATCTAACACAAGCTTCAATTAAATCTTAGAGTTAATAATAAATTAAGAAAAATGATTCAAGCATCTCACAATACACCTATAAGGCAATCATGCTTGTTGTATTGATACATCTAAAATGGGTGAGATGTTAAGGACTAATAAATTGAAAAATATTTTTCAAAATTGTTTTTCAAAATCATTAGAATATTTTTCTAAAAATATATTTTCAAAATAGTGTTTCAACATAATAATGTTTTTATGGAATTCATGCTTGTCTGATTGAATATACATATTATACGTTTTTCAAAAATTATATCTTTTCAAAAATTGTTTGACTCACGCAATTAGACACAAGCCTCTTAGGACAACACTAAAGTTCCTTAAGGCACTTAGATAGAGTCAAATGGTATCGGATACAGGGGGAGTGATTTTCATTTTTTTTTGCTTTCGAAAACTACACTGTAAAAATTACTATTATTTGAAAATACTTTTCGAAAACTGAGTTTTAAATCGTTATCACTTGTGTTTTTCGAAAAAGGTTTATGTTGTAAAATTTATCTGTCTTGTTTGATTTTGATAAACCCTAAAGACACAGAGGAAAGTCCACTTCATAATCTACAAGGACTCCTAGGATGTGTCAACTTTAGAGGGAGTATAAATCAAACTTCTGAAATAATTTTGTTTAATTAATTGTTTTGAAATTATTAGATAATTTCTTTAATTTGTATCAAACCTTAAGACTTAGAGGAAGAGTACTTGTGGTCAACAAGCTTCCCAGGACTAGGTCAAGTTTAGGGGGAGATCAAATTAAAAGAATTATTGAATATCCCAAATGTTTTCATGCGCTGTATTTTCAAATCTTGCTAGAAACATAAGTAGTTTTTCAAAATACTATTAGTCTATTGTTTTCGTGTGACCTATGAAATTATCTTTGAAACAATATTTACTTGAGTTTGAAGAAGTTCCAGGACACTTAGAAAATATTCTTGTAGTCAACAAGGTTTCCCAGGATAGTGTCAGACTGGAAGATAAACCAAATCAAGTAATATATTGAGTCTTCAAAAGTTCACACATTTTTCAAAATGCACCAGCATATATTTTCAAAAGTACTATCATTTTTTTCCAAAATTCTATTAATATTTACTTGACTTTGAAAAATTTCCAGGACACTTAGGAAAATGTCCTTGTAGTCAACAAGATTTCCCAGGATTGTGTCAGACTTGAAAAGAAACTTAATCAAATAAAATATTATGTTTCAAAAATTACTTATATTTCTCAAAGTCTCATCTCTTTCAAAAATAGTTAGTACTTGCAAAATAGGCATAATATTTATATTTTCCAAAATAACATTTTTTTTCAAAAGTCATGCATTTTCCAAAAAGTACTTTATATTTTTCAAAAAAAAATATTACAAATTCTTTCAAAAGTACTTGCATGTTGTTAAAAGATCATTTTCAAAGTACTTGTACTTTTCAAAGCGCATAACATCTTTTTCAAAATTATGCATTTTTTTTCAAAAATGCAATATATCATTCAAAATACAATGCTTTCAAAATTGCTGCACCAAGTATTTTCAAAAAGAACCAAAATTTCTCATTGTTGGTGCAAGTATTTTCTTGTGTTTTTTTGATGTATGACAAAGGGGGAGAGGTATGCTTAAGTTAGAAATTTTTTCTTATTTTTCCTAGAGGATCAAAAATATGTTCAAAACTAAAGTCAATTCTTCCCCAAGGATAGTAAATTAGCCCCTTAAACCAATCTAACTTAAGTTATTGTCAAACATCAAAAAGGGGAAGATTGTTGGTGCAAGTTGCATCAATGATGTTCTCCTTTAAGTGTTTTAATGTTTGACAATACACTTAAGTCAGTGATACAATGAACAGACAAAGGGGAGCAAAGGAGAAGTAAACTAAGCTGAACAAAAGTCCTAGTTAATCTAGGCATCGAAACCCTAAGTCCCAGCGAAGGGTTGCTGGGCACCTAGCGAAGGGCTGCTAGGCACCTAGCGAAGGGCTGCTAGGCATAGAAGACCTAGCGAAGGGCTGCTAGGCACCTAGCGAAGGGCTGCTAGGCATCGAAGACCTAGCGAAGGGCTGCTAGGCACCTAGCGAAGGGCTGCTAGGCATAGAAGACCTAGCGAAGGGCTGCTAGGCACCTGGCGAAGGACTGCTAGGGAATGAAGACCTGGCAAAGGACTGCTAGGCACCTAGCGAAAGACTGCTAGGTAATGAAGTCTTGGTCCAAGGGACTGAGCAACTTAGCTGAGCGGTGACTAAGGATAGGAGTAGAGACGGGTCGGGGTTCGGGCGTCTCGAGATCCGGAGTAATCGGAGGCTAAGCAAAAGTCCACCCGAAGGACTGGGTGGCAACCGTCTCCTGAGAGGAGTAGGTGAAGGGCGAGTTCTCGGGGATGGGAACTTGTGCCGGTTCGACCTAGGGTCTCGTGGAGATCCGAAGTCCGAACCAAGTCCTTAAGACTAAAATTATATGTATATGTGCTATGTGGTTATGTATCTTGTAGGTACCAAGAGTGAAAGATGTTGTAAGCTGTTGGAGGCCCTAAGCAGGGCGCCCCCAGCAGTGGCGGCGCCCCCAGGTAAAGCTAAAAAGTGCAGTCTTGGTTGGTAAGCAGAATAGGTGTCAAGCGGGGCGCCCGGAGCGTCCGGGGCGCCCGGAGCGTCCGGGGCGCCCGGGTTCGAACCTGTTTGTGCTGTTTCATGTCAGAAACACAGATAAGCCTCCATGAGGGCGCCCGGAAGGTCCAGGGCACCCTGGTCAAAGGTCTTATCAGCTGCGGCGAGGTCGGCGCGGGGATAAGAGTTGACCGGGTTTATCGGGGCGCCCCCAGCGTTCAGGACGCCCCCAGGAGTGCTATAAAATGGGCTTCGACCCCTTTGCTTTAACAACAACTGCCAAGTACCATTCCAAGCATTCTGACCGACGACAACGCGCTAGAGACGAGGCTCTACAACCGGGAGGCTCCAGGAGAAAGTGCGCAGCACTTTGGAGGTCCAGATCGGCCGAGCTTCAGACTTTGTCTTGTTGGTTTGATTCTATTTAATTCCGCACTTAATTTTTCTATATTATTGCTTGTAAATCTTGCACTGTAAGTCGGGTTTCTCCGCCTCCGGAAAGTCCGGGAAGGAGACCAATAGTGGACGGGCGTTCCCGTGCATAGGCCTTGGATGTACTGACCCTGGGGGTCGGGAACCAAGTAAAAATCCGCTGTGTCCTTTGCTTTGTTTTTTTCGTTCTATTTATTTTCCGCTGCGCTACTAATATTCTAAGTCCAGAACGAACGAAAGTTTTAAGAAGAATTCCAAAAGATTTTTCACGATCGGTATTCACCCCCCCCTCTATCGACGGCACCGGTCCTACAGTAATTAGTGATGACGACCGAGATAACCAAGGCGTCAACATGGGGGACCTCCACTCCTTGCAAATCTTGAGGGCCGAAATTTATATAAGGTCCTCGCGCTTGCTCACGGCTACAACCTACTTCATGTATTTCCAATCTACACACCTGAGCTTTCCGTGCCCGATTGGTGTCTCTATATGTGGGCTCTCCTAATATAATGCCCACGTTCCCTCACTCAGCGTTGTGCTGATTCTCCCGCTCTTCATCCATAGGCAGGCAAATAAACTGCTCTCTTTCTGAGGCTAACTCGGTCTGTCCCTCGTTATTAGCCTGCTATGGCAGATTCCTTCTTCGCTGGTTCTTCCTATTGACACTACCTTGTGGGAGTGCCCGTTGCGGGAACCCTCACAAGCCTTGTTGAGTCTGCTTTTTAGCAAGTTGTCAGCAATCTTATGTAGCATGCCCTCCACTTCTGTGATAGGAATAAGAGGCGACTTCTTTACCATGGAGCAAAAGAAATCCCCCTCCAAAAGTCCTTGAGAGGAAGCGCTGACTAACACCTCCAGTGTGGCCAAAAGGACATCCATCACCACCTGGTTAAACCTCTTAATGTACGCCTATAATGCTTCATGAGGGACCTATTGTTGGTGCCGGAAGTACCAGATCGAACCTGATTTTGATAATGGCAAGGGGTTCCAAGTTAAGTTTATATTATGATCTAATGGATTTACCAAGTGTGCAGGAAAATCCTAGTTTACCTAGGCACGAAGTCTTGACCTGCAAGGTTGAGCAAGAAGACCTAGCCGAGGGTTGGGCAAGAAGTCCTAGTCGTGGACTGGGCACCGAAGTCCTGATCCGAAAGATTGGGCAGGAGTCTTAGCCGAGCGAGGATTGCGGACAGAAGTAGAGACGGGTCGAGGTACGGACATCTCGAGATCCGGCAATCTCGGAGGCCGAGCAAAAGTCCAACCGGAGGAGCCAGTTGGCAAAAGGTAATTTCTCCTAAGAGGAGTTTGTGAGGACGCATCCCCCGGAAGAGGGAACAGTAGGCGTTGGTTCAACCTAGGGTTTCATTTTGAAATCCAAAGTCAGAACCAAGACAGCTCCGGTTGTTATTCATACACTTATTATCTATGTTATACCGTTCTTGGACTAACCCTGGTTGCAAGAGTGAAAGAAATTTACTGCTGCATCCCAGGCGCCTGAAAGGGTTCAGGTGCCCGAGATACCAGGCGCCTGTGTTGAGGCGTTTCCAGTGGGTGAGTTCAGCTGAGTTAGCAGGTTTCCACGTCAGCAACTCAGGCGCCTCAGAGGTCCCAGGTGCCCAAGACCGAAGGATAGAGGTTTGGCCGAGTCTGCAGATAAGCACGCGCCCGATTCGCTACACGTGGCAGGCGCCCGAGAACATGCTATATAAGGGGCTTCACCCCTTTGCTTTCTACAACAATTTTCAGATCAACTCAGAACAGCTTTCTTCCGACTCAAGCACTCTAATGCTTTTCAAATCTCTTCCGTGCTCGAGTTTCCCACGTCGCCAACGATCAAGATCGATAACACGCTGCCCAAGATGTTCTGCACCATTTCTTGTGTCGTCGGTATAATTTAAATTTGCTATTTAATTCTGTACTCGAATTATCTTTTTTTTTTTAAACTTATTCGAATTATAGAATCATCTAATGAAAACGGTCAAGGACCGTGGGCCTTGGAGTAAGAGTCGTCAAAGACTCCGGACCAAGTAAAAAAGAAATATGTTAGCATTGTTTCGTTATTCTTCCGCTGTGTTTTCTATTTTTCCAAAAAATTTCAATAATCGCTATTCACCCCCTCCCTCTATCGATTACAACGATCCCACACCTACTTCAAGGCAAACAGGTTTAGACTAGTCTTGTGATACCTTTTGCTATTGGCAAAGTGTTAGACAAACACTCTCTTGAAATCTTTGAAGCTTGATATGGATCCAGGAGGGAGCCAATCAAACCACCTCTAAGCTGACCTAGCTAGTGTTGTTAAGAACACTTGACATTTCGTTCCATCAATATATTGGTACAACAAGTGGCATTCTCAAATTTTAGCAGGTGATCCTTGGGGTCAGAGGACCCATTGTATTCCCCCATGGAGATGGCTCTGGAATGTCGCAGCAATGAATTTTCTAATATTTCCTGTGTGAAAGGGACATGAGGCCGATCAAGAGAGTGACGATATGTTGGTGCTTTGCCCTTCCAATGGTTTTGCTCTACTATATTTTACCTGAAGAAACCTCCATGGGATCAGATTGAGCCTCCACTCTATTGCTCGATTTGTGCAAGGCTTGGGGAAAGTTCATTCTCCTGTCTGGACAGACAACCATCCCTGTGTGCTGCGGATTCATCTTCAAGGCGACTGAAGGGTCAGAAATAGCGAGCCCGACCATGAATCCAACTTTTCCCCCCTAGCCTAAGCTTTGGCTGCTACTAAAAACTCCACGTCTTCTTGCGA
The DNA here is from genome assembly GCA_024364735.1 of Boesenbergia rotunda. NCBI lineage: Eukaryota > Viridiplantae > Streptophyta > Magnoliopsida > Zingiberales > Zingiberaceae > Boesenbergia > Boesenbergia rotunda. Next base: position 170,155 of record JAGFNQ010000280.1, on the reverse strand, counting down.
CAACGTCACCGTGGTCCTCTTGCCAGCTTCTGCCATTTTCACGTCCCTCAGTAGGTAGAGATTTCTCACAGATGGCGCTAAATTTTATCATGTGCGGGGAACAATGATGATGTGGGGTCGACGACTTAGTGCAAGGGTTGATTGCAAGAAGACTTCAAGCTGTAATATCTACGAAAGAGAGCTAGAAGAAATGGTTAGAAGCTGGCAGGGAGGGGTCCCTGGCGCAAACACTCTGACGGTCAAGTCAGTAGATGAAGGAAAAGAGGAATCTAAGGAAACAAAGGAGCTAGAGAAGATGGGTACACATACTTGTAGACATCTCTCGTAGTCCCCCACCTGAAGAGATATCTCTTCTAAATTAACACGCTTGCCCCCTTGAAGAATGATTGAAGGAGACAGCAGCTATCACGATATGATTACAGTCGTCTTGTCACAGTATCGCAATGATATCCTGTATTTAAAGAGTATCTACAGGAAATCCAATGCCCACGTGCTCTTGGAGGGGACCAACATGGGCCGTCATGGTGAAAGCCCGTGCTAGGCCCACTTGGTGGCTGGGAGGTGAATGTGCGTGGCTGGTCTCGATCAACAGGAGCGGGGATGGGTGGGCTAGCGATGAGTGCATTGGGTAAACTGGATCAGACTAGTCAAGGAGAGTGTCCCTTCCCGCTCAGATCTTGTTTACTTCTTCTCCCGCTTGGCCATATTAATTTTCCTCAAGGTTATCTAGATACAACAATGTAATCATAATATCAGTCATGCAATTATTGATACAACAATATATCTTCTCGACTGGCAAACATAAGTCTTTAATTAATTTTTTAGTATTGTAGAAACTATCAGTCATGAAGTTATCTATTGGAAGTAACTCTGACATCAATTGACATATGTCATCATAACATCATTCTGATAAATGATGTTCGGCCTTCATATTCAATAATCTTGCAGTAGCAGACAATTGAGAATGACTAGAAGGAATACCTTTCCATACTTCTTTTTCACTATCCTTTAACATGGCATACATTTTCTGAACTTCAAGAGTAGATATTTGATCTACAATTGACTGATTAAATACATTAATTGCATCGTAAACTATTAATTGCATTGCATCAGCAGACTTATATGATGCCTCTGGAACAATTGGGTTGGATGATGAAGCGATAGAAGGTCCAACGGATTCAAATACATACGACTCTCTATGATAATACCAGTTGTAATAATCTGGAACAAACTCATACCTACATATATGTGTTTTCACTGTATCCTCATCATAGAAAGCTATATTTCTACATCTGCGTTGATTACAGGACATTTTAACTCGGCGTCATTCAAACACTCAGAATGACACTTTGCAAAGTTCACAAATTCTTCAACTCTAGTAAAAAAATTTTCACGGATAAATCCATTATCTAACCTATTATACATCCATGCCTTGTTCATATACATTGTATCCTAATAACAATAAAATATTCAATATTGATACTCATGCAAACATCAATATCAAAAAGATTCAGCGTAACTACTTTAACAAATAACAAAATAGCTAAATTAACTTGCAATTTGATTTGCCAACCACAAATAACAATCTAAATTATTCAACTTTGTATCCGATTAATTAAACACAAATTACTATCCTAAATTTGAAAAATTAATTAGGATACTACCAAATTAATCAAACACAAAAAAAAATAAATTAGAATCCTAAATTAGTATCCAATTTATCAAACACAAATTAATCAAGCATAAATTATTCATCTATATTAATAATAAGTAATTAGGATAAGTAATTATCCTAATTAATTAATTATGAAAATTAATTAATTATCCTAATTAATTAATTAGGATGGCGGTGGCGGCTGCGGCCGTGCGCGGCCGCAGGAGGCAGCTACGATCGCATGCAGCCGCAGGAGGCTGCGTGCGCCGCCAGGAGGGGAGGAAAACTTCTCTATTTACGTACCTATGACCGGAGGAGGGGTCGCCAAAGGAGGAGACGTCGGACGACGAAAATGCTGAGAAGAACCTTCGTGAACGTGCGACGACGGGGGAGGAAGCCGAGGGGAGAAATAAACCTAAAATAGCGATGGACAAGTCAATTCCGTCACTATTAGCAACGAAATTTAACTTTTCCGTCGCTATTTTAAGGAATTTGCCGTGTAACCCTAAAATAGTGATGGACTTATTTTATCCGTCGCTAATAGCGACGGATGTTTAAGTAGTTAGTTGTTATTTAGGAATTTTTTTTAGTGTCTACTCATAAGTTCCGATGGAGTATGTCTGGTCAACTTTTTCGTTAGAGACGAGAGACCACTGCAAGTTTTATTTTGCCCTCTTGTTTTGACCGATCTCCTCCTCGTCAATTGTCCACCTTGACTTTTCATGTGTCTTGGGGGTGATCCTTCCGTCCGGACTAATAAACTTTTATAAAGATGAAGGGATAGGTTTTTTGGATACTTGAAAAGACTATTTTTCTCTCTCTTTTTTCCATCTTTCTTTTATAGCTTTTTACATTCCTCCTCGTTCCTTCACTAATTTGACCATCAGAGGGGCAATACCAGCCCTCGATTGACGCTCACTGATTCTCAAGCCTCGTTTCGTGGAGGATCCTTTATGACCGCTATCGTAGGAGAAGAAAATGAGTCTAAATGGGTGGAAAGTGATGCTATCAAAAGTCTGTTGCTATGAAAATTCATTTTACGTAAAAAGAAAATGATATCCCTCGTCCCTAGGGCACACACTTATCAACTTCACAGTCAATAAGAAGGAGATAAATCTTTATGACTGAGCAATAAAGAGCATGCGCAGGGCCAAACTTTACTACGGGATGCAGAAATTTATACCAATCACTACATATCAAATTTCTTAACAACGCAGCTAAGTTCGCAGGGCCGAAAATTAATTTTACATGATTTCATGTTGGGCGGATGGATGAGTATTTTTTAAGTAAACGAAAGATACTATTTTAATTATGGTTCAACAAAGAGGGAGGATGAAAATAAAAACTATTAAAAAAATTCCACGGCGATGCCACGTGGTCCTGTGCGGGCGAGGCGGCAACCTTTTGTGGCCTGGACCCCTCGTGCTGCTACGGCCTTCGGCCCCACCCGCACGAGGTTGACTCATGCAGCCACGGTCGACACCCGGTAGCACGATATAACCACGCGCAACCGTGGCCATGGCCTGCACGAGGCCACCTCGCACAGCCGCGGCCTGCATCCCCACCCGCATGATGTCTAGATCGGCAATTCTACTCACCTGATCTATTCTCTTTCCCTTCCCTCCCTTAGATTTTATTATTTTCTCTTCCTTTTCGCTTTACCATTGACTACTATTTTTTTCCCCCACGTCAATTCTTTTTCTTTCACTCCCATAGACCAAACAGAGGGGAAAGCTCCGGATCAAAACGCATAAAACATTTGATAATATTTAAAAGAAAAATGATATGGAAAGTGAAAATAGAAGAGTGAAAGGTAAAATGAATAATGTGACATTTTACATGCAGCGATCTCCGACGGATTTACCGTGTCCCCCCAGGATATATTTTGATTCGGGATGGCGGCCAAAGACCGCCGATGGTGTCCAAGCGATAATCGGATATGTTCATATAAAGTACCACGTCATTCACTTTACTTTCACTCTTCCATTTTTATTCTCCTTATCATTGCTCACTTTTAAATGCACTTAACATTTAGTCATATTTTAAGAAAATGCTTTGAGATACTTATCATTTTAAATCTTCAGCAATTTACTTTCTAATTTGTGAAATGCTGAAATCATATAGGATAATTTAAAAATTATTGAAATCATATATGCATTTATAATTTTATCCTCAATCAGTCATTGATGATTTTTTTTTCGAGTTAAATAGATTTGGCACTGCTATTTTTTTTATACAGATTACAAATCAGTTAACTGTTTTACCTTTTTTAATTTAAATTGATTTTAAATAAAATTAGTTAATAAATAAAACTATTTCGGATTGATATAAAATTAATTTTTATATGTATGATTTGTTCTCTTAATTATATCTACATCTTCAAATATTAATTTGACCCAATATATTAAAAACAGTGATTTTTTGAACACGAATGTGCTCGAAAATTCAAATCGGCTGATGGACCAAATGATTTCGGATTGACATGAAATTAGCTCTTATATATTTGTCTAATTCTCCTGATTATAACTATGCTCTAAAATATCAATTTGACTCAATATATTGAAAGTAGTGATTTTTTTAACGCGATTTAGATTTTTTGAACAATTAAATTCGTATTTAAAAAATCACTATTCTTAATATATTAAATCAAATTGAAGTTTGATGACATGAATATAATCAAGAGAATTAGACCAATACATAGGAGCTAGTTTCATGCCAAACTGAGATAGTTTGGTCCATCAGCTGGTTTTGTCCAAAACCGGTTGATGGACTAATTGAACCGGTTGATAGACCCAACGATCTCAAATTGATATGAAACTAACTTGTAAGTATTCATCTAATTCTCTTGATTATATCCACAACTTCAAACATTAATTTGACCTAATATATTGAGAGTGATGATTTTTTAAATACGAATTTGATTCTTCAAAAAATCTAATTTATGTTCAAAAAATCACTACTCTCACTATATTAAATCAAACTGACATTTGAGGGCATGCATATAATCAAGAAAATTAAACGAATATATAGAAACTAATTTCATGCCGAAGTCGTTTAGTCCATCAGTTGATTTTGGGCAAAATCGACTAATGGACCAAACGAACCGGCTGATGGACCACACGATCTCAAATTGACATGAAACTAACTCTTATCTGTTCGTCTACTTCTCTTAATTATATTTAATCCTTAAATATGAATTTGACTCTATATATTGTGAGCAATGAATTTTTAACATAGATTTAATTTTTTGAACAATCAAATTTGTATTCAAAAAATCACTACTCTCAATATATCGAATCAAATAGATGTTTGAGGACATGAATATAATCAGAAGAATTAAACGAATATATAGGAGCTAATTTCATATCAATCCAAAATCATTTGGTCCATCAATCGATTTTGTACAAAACTGGCTGATGGATCAAACGAATCGGTTGATAGACCAAACGATCTCAAATTGATATGAAACTAACTCTTATATGTTCGCCTAATTCACCTGATTATATCCATGCTATAAAACATCAATTTGACTCTATATATTGAGAGTAATGCTTTTTTAAACATGAATTAGATTATTCAAAAAATTTAATCCATGTTAAAAAATAATTACTTTCAATATATAAAGTTAAATTGATATTTGAGGGCATGGATATAATTAAGAGAAGTAAATGAACTTGTTGGGATCGATGATCAGACCGGCTAGACAGGGGTGAATAGCTTTTCGCCCCAATTGCTAGTTCATGCTACACGGTTAGTTGCGCTAGCGGAAATACAAAACAAACTATAAAGAACAATACTAACACTTATCGTTTATGTGGTTCGGAGATTGTTTGCTCTTACTCCACGGCTTTGTCCTTGAGGTGGACGATCCCTCAATACTTCGGTGGATTAGTCTCCAGCAATCTCCGGCTAGAGCTTTCTCCTTCTCGGTGGAGAACAATCTCTCACAATGTCTCTCTTCCCTTACAAGATAAGAATTAGGGTTTGAGGAAGAGAGTTGACTTGGAAACTTGAGCACTTGAAATGTTCAAGATATCCATTAAAATGTTCAACTATAATCTATAGGCAAGATATCCATTAATTAAACATTTATTTTTTCCATAGTTGGTCTATTGTTACTAAAATGATATATCTAATAACTCATCAAAATGTCATAAGCACAAGTGAATTATTTATATCATCCTAACATCTCATATGCATAAATAAAATCATAAATCAAGTTATTATGAGATGTAACAAAGTTAATTTCTACTTTAACCCATTTGATCATGAATATATTTAGGCTAAGTGCTCCCCCTTAATGTACTAAGTCAACCAATTTTTAAAAATTTAAAATTTTAACACACACAGTTGACTTATCCCTAAATTCTCTAACCCTTGAGGATTAATTTTGATACCCAATAGAAATGCTTCCTAATTGGGTTGACCAAATATTTCTTAGGGATCCATTTTCTATCTAGGGTCTTGGTTTTTTTATTGTCTTTTACAAGTAAATAATCATAGGTCTTTTCATTGCTAAAATCATTGTATCCTAAACTCGTTTTCTTGAAACTTGCCCTTTGGCTCCCAATGATTATGTCTAGGGTCTTTGAGCCAATTTTAAATTTCCTAACAGCTTTAGTGAGGCTATCTATCTTTTTTTTTAATTCCTTATTTTCCTCTTTTAAATATGAATCATTTGAACTTGAGGAGAAAGCATGCATACCATCCCTAGGTGTCATGAATTCTAATTTTTCTCTAAGTATGCAAATATCATTTTTTAAACATTTAATTTTCTTTCTAGCCTTAAATAAATCGTCATTAGTGCTAGAAATGATTTTAACTAAAGTAGTAGTGGGTAGATTGTATACCTCACTTACCAAGACGACCGAATCCAAGGTTTGACCTCCCCCTTCACTTGATCTACCTTCATCTTCACTTGAGCTCTTTCTTTCTTCAACTTCAGATAACGTAGAGGCAATGTCTTCAATTCCCATTAGAGTAAAATGGGATAAATGATGTTCTTCCTCTTCCGATGATGAAGGAGCATCCCATGTGTTGCCTTTAAATTTTGGATCTTTTTGCATGTTTCTTTTATTTTCTTCTTTTCTTCCTTCTTTTTCTCTTCCTTTTCATCAAAAGGAGGCACTCATCTCTTATGTATCCTTCCTCTTGGCAATTGTAGCATATTATTTTCCTTTTTCTACTTGAGCTTCTCGAGCTTTTCTTAGCATGAGATTTGTTAGTTAAAAAATATTTAAAAGTTTTTCTCATTTTTCTTAGCATGTATGCCTCTTCATCGCTATCCATGGAGGCACTTCATTCTTCTGAATCGGATGATGAGGTCTTCTTCTTTTTGGCCTTTCCCTTGTTTGCCACAAGGGCTATCCCTCTTGATTTGTAGATTCTTCCATCCAATCCACCAATCCGAGTTTCATGAAACTCCATGGTTGAGAAGAATTCATCTAGAGAACTTTTATCTAGGTCCTTGGATATGTAGTATGAATCCACCATTGAGCTTCAATTTATGGTTCTTGGGAAGACATTGATGGCTTTCATCAAGATGTCTCAATTGGAGATTTGCTCACCTACACTTGTTAGTCCATTTAAAATTTTCTTAATTCTAGAATGTAAACTAGATACCTTTTCTCCTTTATCAAACTTGATGTTGTTTAGTTACGATCGGAGAAGATCTTTCTTTGCCAATTTTGCTTCCGACGTGCCTTCATGAAGCTCTACTAGCTTATCCCACAAATCTTTGGCACTTGTGTAGCTTCCAATCCGAGTTATTTCTTGTTGGGGAAGCACACTTAGGAGATGATGCAATGGTATTGAATTTGCTAGATGATCATCTTTTTGTTTCTTGCTCCACCTTATCTTTTCGAGTGACTTGTGTTGGTGCAAGATGCATCAGTGATGTCCTCCTCTAAGTATTTCAATGTTTGATAATATGCTTAAGTCAGTGATACATTGAACAAAGGAAGGGTAGTCAAGAAAACTGGACCAAAGTGGTGAAAAGTCCTAGTTAACCTAGGCACTAAGTCCTGATCATGGATTGGGCACTAAGTCCTGGCTGAGGGCTGGGCACCTAAGACCATAGTTTGCAAAATCGCGATCCTGGACCGTAAGATCGTACGATCCTACGATCCTGGACCACAAAACGATCCAGAATCGCGCAGAATCATTTTTTGTAGCAGGATCGCAGTAGGATCGGTAGGATCGGACAGGATCGGACAGGATCGTATAGGATCGGACAGGATCGGAACAGGATCGGAATAGGATCGATGAAAGCTTTAAGAGGTCATAACTTTTGACTCGGATTGAACCACGTGGCCTATAATATATCAAATTGAAACTCGTTCAAAGATCTACAAGTTAGTTTTAAGATTGAATCCCAAAAAATATTGTTTAAAGCCTTTTAAGAGGCCCAGAAGATTATTAATCTTTTTTATTATTTTTTTTATCTTTTACATCGTTAGTGTTAGTGTTTTAAGATTATTTAAATATCTATTTAATTATTTTTTAGTTAGTTTTTGATTAATAATATTATGTTATATCTTTTTTCTAAAATGATGAGTCTTTAGATGTCTATTATCTAATAGGTTGACAATTAAATTGGATCATCTTGTAATAAATAGAATATTCTTGAAGTTAAACGTGATTATTTTCATTATAGTGTTAATAAAAATTGTATATTTTTTCATTTTAAGGGTTTTTGATAGGATCGTACGATTTTACGATCCGATCCTGACCGATCCGATCCTGACCCCAAATCGATCCTGTGTAGGATCGCGATTCTACGAACCTTGCCTAAGACCTGACCGAGGGTTGGGCACTAAGTCCTGGTTCGTGGAATTGGGCACTAAGTCCTGGTCGAGGGCTGGACACCTAAGACCTGACCGAGGGTTGGGCACTAAGTCCTAGTTCGTGGAATTGAGCACTAAGTCCTGGCCGAGGGATGGACACCTAAGACCTGACCGAGGGTTGGGCACTAAGTCCTGGTTCGTGAAATTGGGCAATAAGTCCTGGTCATAGGATTGGGCAAAAGTCCTGGTGAGTAAAGCTGGGCAAAGGTCCAACCGGATGGGCCGGGTGGCAACCGTCTCCTGAGAGGAGTAGGTGATGTTGATGCAGTCTGACCCTAATTGTTATTTTGGTGTTGACATCGATTTTAGTTTAAATTGATGATTATGATTATGATTAAGTCCTAATCGGGGATTAGGCACGGAGTGATTGGAAAATCCTAGCTTGGAGGGCTAGGTGTTGAAAAGTCCTAATTCGGAAGGGTTGGGTGAAAAGTCCTAGCTTGGAGGGCTAGGTGAAAAGTCCTAACTTGGAGGGTTAGGTGAAAGTCCCAACTTGGAGGGTTAGGTGAAAAAGTCCTGGCTTGGAGGGTCAGGTCCTAGCTTGGAGGGCTAGGTTGGATGAAATCCTGGCTTGGAGGGTCAGGTCCTAGCTTGGAGGGCTAGGTTGGGTGAAACCTTAGCTTAGAAGGCTAGGTTTGAGTCCCTGGATCGGTCTGGTGACCGATCAGGGAAGTTGGCACGCTGCTCCTTCTTGGATCGGTCTGGTGACCGATCCAGCGATGACTGATCGGTCGGGTGACCGATCAGGGAGCACACAGTGAGGTTGGGAACCTACTGTGCGGCTCTTGATCGGTCTGGTGACCGATCAGGGAGTGTGCAGTTCACCCACTGCTTGGCTCCTGATCGGTCTGGTGACCGATCAGGGAGCACACAGTGAGGTTGAGTTCCCCTGCTGATCTGCTCCTGATCGTTCTGGTGACCGATCTGGATCACTGTGCAGATCGTTCTGGAGAACGATCAAGCGTCGTGAGTTCCTCACTATGACCGATCAGGACAAAGCCTGATTGGTCTGATCATGACCTGATCGGTCTGGTGACCGATCAGGAGGCTCTTTGATCGGTCTGGTGACTGATCAGGAGGGTTGGACTGCGAAGCTCAGAAATCGCCCGGCAAAGGGGTGGATCGGTCTGGTGATCGATCCACAACCTGGGATCGGTCTGGTGTTCGGTCCAAGAGAGTCCCAGAGAAATCGTGATTTCTGATTGAGCGTTGGGGACCGATCAGGATGGAGCCTGATCGGTCTGAACCCAGCCTGATCGGTCTGGTGACCGATCAGAAGTCTCTCTGATCGGTCCGGTGACCGATCACTTTAATTCAAATTGCACTGTCAGACGCTCTGATCGCGCCTGAACGTATCTGATTCTCTGCGTTTAACATCTGATACTTGATTTTCTGATTGATATGCTATGCTAATGCTCTGATTAAGATGCAGGTGACAGGGAAGGATTCAAACACTCAAGGAGACTCAATGGAGGCCTTTCCTTGGAGCAGGTTTGTCCATTTGCCATCTCAGGTTGCAACGGCTGGAGCTGCAGACTAGAGCTTGGCTGAGGGAAGCTCAGGGAGTGCAGGGAGAGCTCAGTGGTAGCTAGCGTTGGCAGGTGAGCAGCTGGAGGCTGCAGTGAGATGGTGTCACCTGGCGTTCAGTGGAGAAACAAAAGGAGCGTAGCGGGGAAGAGCAGAGAAGAGTTCGGAAGAGACTTCTGTCTTGAGTTTTTGCTGTGCGATCGTTTTTCTCCACACTTTGCTTGTGTGATTACATCCATAATCTTGAGCAAGCAACTGTGATCTTTGAGGCAACCATCGGTTACTTGGGCACTTGAAAGAAGGAACAAGAGGCTTGAGTCCATCAGCGAGAAGACACGAAGAAGGGTGTTCTTGCGTGAGATCTGCGCTGAGTGGAGCTCGGGAGAAGCTTGTTGTGTTCTTGTCTGTTCTAAGTGCTAAGTAAGATCTTTCTTGTGTTTCATTGTGCTTAAAACTCTATCTTTGTTGAAACGCTGTGGAGAGGTTACTCCACCGAGAAGGAGGTTGCATTTTATCCGGTGTTCACCGGGGCTTGATCTGCCGACGATCAAGGGATCGCCCACCTCACGGGCACGCCAAGGAGTAGGGGTAAGTTATCCCTGAACCTTGTAAACCCTCCTTGTTAGCGATCTTGTTAGTTGTTTTAGTTTATTTTTGTTTTCTGCATTTCTGCACTTCTTTGTTTCCATTGTTTCCGCTGCCGTGCTACTAACCGTGAAGTGCAGAGAAACCCTTAAGCGAAAGAAGTTTGTGTCTGGCTATATTCACCCCCCCTCTCTAGCCATCCAAGTTCCAATAGGTGAAAGGCGCGTTCCCGGGGTGGGAACTTAGGCGTCAGTTCGACCTAGGGTTTCGCGGAAATTCGAAGTCAGAACCAATTCGCTAAGGCTAAGATTGTATATGTGTTTGCCTTGTATTTATGTATCTTGCAAGTACCTAAAATTGAAGACAAAGCAGACAAACAAACACACAACAGGGCTGGAAACCTGGCTGCTAGGCGCCCCCATTAACCAGGGCGCCTCAATGATACAGAGCGCCTCAATCATTCAAGCGCCATGTATGTCTAGGGCGCCCTGGTTGATAACCTTATCGACTGCTGCGAGTTCGGCGCGAAGATGAGGTTTGACCAGGCTCTATGAGGCGCCTCATTGAACACATGTACCCAGTAGCAAGCTTATAAAAGGGGCTTTGACCCCTCAACACAGGACAACATTCGAAGATCATTCTGATCCTTCCAAGTGATGACAAAGCACTAATGATGAAGCTCTGTGACCAAAGAAGCTCGGGGAGGAAGTGCGCGACACTTCGGAGTTCTAGATTGGCCGAGTCTTCGACTCTTTCTGTTTGGTTTGCTTTTACTTTTCTGTACTTAATTTTTGTATATTTTTTATTGTACAAACGTGCACTGTAAGACGGGTTTCTCCACCTCCGGAAAGTCCGGAAAGGAGACCATTAGTGGACGGGCGTTTCCCGTGCTTAGGCCATGGATGTACTGACCCTGGGGGGTTGGGAACCAAGTAAAATCCGTGTGCACTCTGAGTTCTATTTTTTGTTCGTTCTTTCTATTTTTGCGCTGCTACTAACTCTATGACCAGAACGAACAATCGAAAGTTTACGAAGTTTTCGCGAAGTTTTTACGGTCGATATTCACCCCCCTCCTCTATCGACAGCACCGGTCCCCACAACTTGTTTTCTTGATCCATAGGCACTTCAAAACCGTTTTCCATAATTAATATTATATCAAAATCGGCATCGAAAAATACCTCCATTCTTTTCTTCCACCAAGAAAATTCTCCTTCAAATTTGGGTGGTTAGTGTGTGAGTCGGTCATTTTGATGAAATTGCTCTTCTTGGCGATTAGTCCGTTGAAGGACGCCCTTGTTCTCTGATATCACTTGTTGGGATCGATGATCGGACCGACTAGAGAGGGTGAATAGCTTTTCGCCCCAATTGCTAGTTCTTGCTACACGGTTAGTTGCGCTAGTGGAAATACAAAACAAACTATAAAGAACAATGCTAACACTTATCATTTATATGGTTCGGAGATTGGTTGCTCCTACTCCATGGCTTGTCCTTGAGGTGGACGATCCCTCAATCCTTCAGTGGATTAGTCCCCAACAATCTCCGGCTAGAACTTTCTCCTTCTTTGTGGAGAACAACCTCTCACAATGTCTCTCTTCCCTTACAAGATAAGAACTAGGGTTTGAGGAAAAGAGTAGACTTGGAAACTTGAGCACTTGAGCAAGAAGGTCTTTTACAAGAAGCATAACTAACTCTTCTCAAGTCTCAAGCTTCTCTTTAAATAGAGGAGAGAGTTGTTAGCTAAACAGCTCAGCTCCGACACCAATCGACTGCTACCAAGCCCAGTCGACTGGTGCTTAGCTAACAGCTAGCCAAACGACTAGTTTTCGAATAGACCAGTCGACTGTCATTGATAACTTTCATTTTGTTGATTAAATTAGGCCTTCAAATCCATGTTTTGATCCATTATTCATATACTTAAGTTTGCATTATATTAGATTTCATGAATTGTCTCTATTTTATCTTAAAATTTAATTCTTTCTATATTTGAGATGTTTTGACACTAAAATTTAATATCATTTTGTAGGGATCAGATGATCATGGACCTGGATCATATTGGGTCAAACTTATGTCAAAATTGGATCCGGATCAAAGGGATCTAGCATCGGATTAATATGAGCCGTCCATTCAAGAGAACGGTTAGATTTAAGTCATCCTCCAACTTCTGGTCGATCCAAGCTCAAAATAGACTTAATCAAGTTCATGGATCAAGATCTGAAAGTTTGGGTCAGATCAAAATTAATTCAGTCGTTGGATCGAGCAATAGAAGATCTAAACTGTCCAAGCTAAAGAAGAGAAGATCTGAGCCATCCGCTTCAGATCTGAGTGAGGAGCAGTAGATCAGAGCCCTTGTTAAAGATCTGGGAAGTTTGGGTTCGATCTGACTTGATTCGACCGTTGGATGGGATCGGAGCAATCACAGCCGTCCAAATTCAAAGGAAATTGGTTAAAACAGAAATTCCCTTCGCTTCGTCGTCGTCGCGTCTTCGCCGCTGTTCTTCCCTGTTCTTGCGATTTTCTTCTCCGTTCTTCGTCCGATCGCGTGACCACATCAAATCCGAATTTGGGTCAAGTTCCAGATCGTCAAGATCGTGTCTTCGTGAGATCTTCTGTTCGATTTGTTGTTGAGCAGAGCTAGGAGAGGGTTTCGCCAGTTCTGACAAATTTCTGATCGATCCACACTTGCCCTCATCCTTCATCCATCGGAGCTATTCAGAGGGGTTTTCTGAATTGATCCGAGTGTTTCTGAGCCATCGCCGCAACTCCACACTTCAAGTTTGAGATGATCGGAAGATTGAATCAGTTAAAGGCAAGTTTGAGCTGAGATTCTCGTAGAAGATAAGGATCTGTCGATTTGTTGAGCTAGGGGGTTCATAGCCAATTCTTGCGTGACGACAAGAAGGAATCGAGCTAGAGGAAGGGTTTGATGTCTAGTTCTTGTTAAAATTAGTTTCTGATTTCTATGCTTTAGTGATTCTGTTCTGTATCAGACTGCGCTCAGCTACTGATCGGTCTGAGTGATCGATCCAGACCACTCCTGATCGGACTCCAGTTCGATCAGGCTTGCATCTGATCGGTCAACCGACCGATCAGGAAATTTCCTGCACAAACGTATCCTGTTTCAGTATTCAACATTGTTTCAATCCTTAATTTCCGAATTCAAGTTCAGCTCTAGTGCAACTTCAAATTGTTTGTTAAATTTCTTAAGTGGTTGAGCTTCATTCTTGCAATACCTAGCTTAACTCTAGTTAAGTCAACTCCATTTCCAATTTTACTTCTATTCTTACTTGCAAAACAAAACCCCCATTTTATCTCGAAAACCCAAAATCATTTAACGATAAATAACTTTCAAGCTCAATTAAACACTCGCAACTAGTCCTGGAAAAATACGACCTGAGGCCCCTATTCTACATTTCTACTTTGCTAGTAAGGGTTTTCAGTTTTATAAATTCTAAATTTGAGACCCACATTCGTGACATCTCTATTCTGGTAGCATCAGTCATCCAGATCAGTCGACTGCTCTTGCTGTTCGAACGTTACAGAAGGATCAGTCGACTGGTGTCCCTACCAGTTGACTAGTCCTATTACATACTCACACTCATCCTCTTCAGCGTCGCCCTTTGAAGCTTTCTTCCTTTAGCTCTCGTCCCTCGGATGCATCCAAGTTCTCGGCTCGTCCCAATGTCATCCTTAGCGTATGCCTTGAAGTCTGCTTCTTCCCTCGGCTCCACTCCGTTGCTCCTCGCCCGACGGTCCCTCGGATGCGCCATTCTTCATCGACTCAAGGACCCAAGCACCAGGATTAGATCTCTCATATGTGTGTTCCACCAAGTCCTATATGACTTAAACATACATCAAACCAATATGAAAACCTAACTTAATCATATTGACATACACATCAAAACTCATGATCTATTCGATCAAACCTGGGTCGATTGCACCAACAGAACCCATTGGAGTTAGTTTCATGTCAATTTAAGGTCGTTTGGTCCATCAACTGGTTCGTTTGATCCATCAGTCGGTTTTGGACAAAATCGATTGATGGACCAAACGACTTCGGATTGACATGAAATTAATTCCTATATATTCGTTTAATTTTCTTGATTATATCTATGCCTTTAAACATCAATTTGACTCAATATATTGAGAGTAGTGATTTTTTGAACACGAATTAAAATTTTCGAATAATCAAATTCGTGTTTAAAAAATTAACGCTCTCAATATATTAGGTTAAATTAATGTTTGAGCACATGAATATAATCAGTAGAATTAGACAACACATAAAAATTAATTTCATATCAATTCAAGATCGTTTGATCCATCAACCGGTTCGTTTAGTCCATCAATCGATTTTGGGCAAAATCAACTGATGGACTAAACGACCTCAGATTGATATGAAACTATCTCATATATATTCGTCTAATTCTTTTGATTATATCTATGCTCTCAAACTTCAATTTGACTCAATATATTGAGAATTGAGTTTTTTAAATATAAATTTGATTGTTCGAAAAATCTAAATCGTGTTTAAAAATCACAACTCTCAATATATTGAGTCAAATTAATGTTTGAGGACATAGATATAATCAAAAAAATTAGACGAATACATTGAAGCTAATTTCATGTCGATCCAAACTTGTTTGGTCCATCAATCAGTTTGAAATTTTCAAACATATTCATGTCAAAAAATTAATGTTCTTAATATATTATGTCAAATTAATTTTTGAGAACATGCATATAATCAGGAGAACAAATCATATATAAAAAAATTAATTTCATATCAATTCGAAATCATTCTATTTATTAATTAATTTTATTTAAAATTAATTTTAATTAAAAAAATAAATAAATCTGAAAAAATGAAAAAATTTGACAGTGTCCCATTGATGATCGACGAATTCAGTAGAATGATGATTTTCCTGATTGACGGTAAAATTCAAAAAATATATATGATTTTATAATTTTGAAACTATGTGATATGATTTGATATTTCTAAGTTAAATACGTGGTTTAATAAATTTTTGTTGTATCTTCCTTTCTAAAATTAAAACACCTAATTAATGAGGAGGGGTGTATTTTGAAAAAAAAATTAAGGATTATCTTAATATTAATAAAACTTTAAATGCATTTAAATAAAAGAAAAAAAACATTTTGCCATTGAATCCGAACCGGTTCCCGGATTTTAGGTTTAAATGGTTTAAATCTTGCTGTCTAAAATTAAAATACCTATTTAATGAGGTATATTTTGACAAAAAAAATTAAGGATCTTATCTTAATATTAATAAAGATTTAAGAGCATTTTAAAAAAAAACGAGAACACGCTGCCACTGAATCCGAACCGGATCCCGAATTTTTAGGGTTAAATGATTCTTCACCGCCCTTATTTTGTTTTGTTCTTCAACGCGCCGCAGTAAGCGAATCCCTTTCTCTTCCTTTTCCCTCACTTTCGACACCCTCTCCTGCCTTCCTTTCCCCCACCGCCGTCCACCGACCGACGTTGAGCCATATGATCGATTGGGTAGGTTTCATCCTTGCTTCAATTCAAATATGGAAATTATGATATATGTCCAAATCCTTCTCGGATCAATATGGTTCACGAATACTACTGACATCTGTTGAGAATGGTAATGGCGACTGCTAGACGTGGGCATTGATGCTTGCGTTAGTAGATATGGTGCCGGAATGCTAGGCAATATTTGGATTTGTTGTGGAATTTTAATAAAGAAGTATGACGATTGGGTGGGTTGATTCAGTAAATGCTTAGGATTTGTTAGAACTCGTTGTATGGGACATATGTTGAAAGGTACTTGTTTTGTTTTTTAGGGTTTTAGGGTTTGCAATGGTTCTAGTTGCTAAACACAAGATAACTATGTGGCCATATTGTTGGGAGCGCATTGTGTTGTGATTTGGATATTTAATTTCTTATGCTTTTCATATTGCTAACTTAGTTGACTTGCATGTTGTAAAATCAATAATCGTGGAGGTCAATTATGCCTTATGAAGTACATGGCAGCTGTAGGGTTCATGATCTTGAAATATTGTTCGATCTACATAGTTGTTTCAGCTTTTTATTGAACTGCATTAAAAAATTTCCAAAATACCCAAATCGCATAGGGTAGTTTCAAAATTATCAAATCATCTGTCTACTTCCGGTTTTACTCCTAATCAGTCGACTGATGAAAAACATCAGTCGACTAATTGAATCGGTCAATTGATATTTTTCACCAATCGAATTGATATCCCACTGTCCTCGAAATTTAAGGGGCTGCTTGGTGTGGGGGGGGGGGGGGGTGTTTAGGGGTAAAGAATAGGAATAAAAGTTATTTCATTCCCATATATGATGCTTGGTAGGTGTTTGAAAGGGCTCAATGGGAATCAAAGTAAGGATATCATATCCTAGTTTTGATTCTCCTCTCCCCCCTTGGATATCAACTTTCCATTCCCCCGTCGCCTAAGCACGTGCGCGCGAGCCTCGTCACATCGCAATCCTCTTCTCTACTCATCGCCCGAGAGGAAGTTTCTCTTCTCCTTCACAAGTTTCCGCCGACGCCGAAGCACACCTGCGGTTTCCATCCTCGTGCGAGCGAGCCCGACGCCGACTCCCTCTCCCTCGCCGATTGCCCTCTTCTCTCCTCATCGCCCAACGCCCAACCTTTCTCTTTTCCTTTTCATGCGCGGCTTTCCTCTCTTGGTTTGAGCATCGCCGACCCTCCTTCCCTGTAAAGGTGACCCCTTCCGGGGCATCACAAAGGTGAGCGCCCCTTTTGATTTAGGGTTTTTTCTCTTGGTTAGGTAGGGTTTTTTTCTCTGTTTTCTATGAGATCCATGTTTAGTGTTTGATCTGGTTAGAATCTTTAGGATTGGAATGTTCGATTAGTTTTTCAACTGGATGAAATTTAGCATAGCAATCTGTTTTTTAACTACCTGAAGGTTTTAATGTGTTATAGGATGGGTTATATAGTAATGCTTTTGAGGAATCATTACTGCAGATCCTATGAGAAAAATACAATTTGATAATTGATAGATGTCATTTGTTTTTCTTTTGGATGTGATATAGGTGGAGTTGTTAACAAATTTTGTAGTCTGATCTTATAATATTTTGTAGTTTGATAATTTGACAATTTTGATAATTTTGTAGTCTGATCTTATAATTTTGTAAATACGAATTAGATTATTTGAAAATTTTAATTTGTGTTAAAAAATCATTACTCTCTATATATTAGTCAAATTAATGTTTGAGTGATGGATATAATTAGGAGAAGTAGACGAACACATAGGAGCTAATTTCATATCAATCTGAGGTCGTTTGGTCCATCAACCGATTCATTTGGTCCATTAATCGATTTTGGACAAAATCGGCTGATAGACCAAACGACCTCGGATTGACATAAAACTAGTTCTTATGTGTTTGTCTAATTCTCCTGATTATATCTATGTTCTCAAACGTCAATTTGACTCAATATATAGAGAGCAATGATTTTTTAAACACGAATTTGATAGTTCGAAAAATTCAATTCGCGTTCAAAAAATTATTATTGTCAATATATTGGGTTAAATTTATGTTTGAGGGCATGAATATAATTGGGAGAATTAGACGAACACATTGAAGCTAGTTTCATGTCAATCCTAGGTTGTTTGATTCATCAGCCGGACGGGCAAAATCGGCTGATGGACCAAACGATTTCAAATTGATATGAAACTAGCTCTTATGTGTTTATCTAATTCTCTCAATTATATATATGCCCTCAAATATAAATTTGACCCAATATATTAACAATAGTGATTTTTTGAACGCGAGTTGAATTTTTCGAACAATCAAATTCGTGTTTAAAAAATCATCGCTCTCTATATATTGAGTCAAATTGACATTTGAGGACATGGATATAATCAGGAGAATTAGACGAACACATAGAAGCTATTTTCATGTCAATCCGAGGTCGTTTGGTCTACTAACCGATTTTATCTAAAATCGATTTAGTTTAAAAAAAGTAAATCAATTGACTATTTTTAAAATCAGTCGACTGATTTGCTTAATTTCTAAATTAAGAAGATAGTGGGATATCAATTCGACTAGTGGAAAACATTAGTAACTGAATCAGTCGTCGACTGATATCAAATATGTGATTTGGTAATTTTGAAACTACCCTACGCGATTTGGGTATTTTGGAATTTTTTTACACGGTTCAGTAAAAAACTGTAGTTGTTTCTAGTCATTCAGCACCCTTGATTGGACGTGATAGTGCATTGGGAAAGTGCATGAGAGTGTCTAGGAATAACTTTCTTGATTGGAGGTAGAAGTGCACGACTGAAGCTTCCTTTTGATTGAAGGCGAGAGTGCATGAAGAATACCCATCCACCTTGATGATGAAAGTTTGTTGGACTCCTAGTAGTTCTAGTTTCTGTAGCTAGTTTATCTATTGTTATTTGGAGCATTGGCATACATTGATCTTTTCAATTGTGATTCAGTGGTAGAAATTGTTGTGTATGAGGGAACTTTTTCTATCCCTGAAAATGAACCTATTTGGTTCATAAGATTTGTGACAATAATTATCTCTTTTACTTTTTATGTAATGGATTTTTTTCTTTCCAAGAACCTCAGGGAGCGTTCGGGTTACGTCGTTTTCTATCTTCATTTTTTAGAAAACCACACCTTTTCATTTATTAGAAAATGACTTTATTTCGAATCTCTCTCCATATCTGCAGGGCCGGCTTTAGGGGGGGGGGGGGCGTTAAGATAGTGGATCTATCTTTTTGAATTGCTTTTGACTTTAGCGCATGACTCACCGCAACCTAGTACTTAATTTGCTGTTGCATTCAAGTAAACACCCTTTATAGCCTCAATTTACAAGGAGCTTTGGCAATGCCACCACCTTTTTCTCAAAGCTTTTTTAATTGATGTCTCTTTTATTTAGCATAGATTTTAATCATCTCTAATTTATTATCAAATGGTGCTTGTTACTTTATTGAGTTTTGTTTCAATCCTGCAGGGTGACACCGTAACATAGGTGAATTGGAGTATTTGGTTCACCTTATCAGTCTCCTAATTGATTCTGCAGCTTATGATTGTACAGGAAGTAAAAAAATTAGCCATGTCTAGCATAGTCAATGGTGACAGTACTCTAGACAGAATCAGCCGTTTGCCACCAAATATTATCGAACAAATACTTGTGCACTTACCATTGAGAGATGCAATCCGGACAAGCATCTTATCACATGATTGGAGATATGCATGGAGTAGTATTCCACAACTTACTTTCAGTTGGCAAGAATTCCCCCTATCTATATGCAACTATTCACAAGTTAATTTTGACAGTAAGATTGTAGGCATTATTCATCAAGTCCTATTACTCCACCAAGGACCAATTCACAGGTTTGAACTTTCCATTCAGTTAAGAAGCTCCAAAGATATAGATGGGTGGCTTCTCTTTCTTTCAAGAAATGATATTAGAGAAATAATTCTACATAGATGGGAAGGAGAGGTGTATAAGTTGCATTCTTGTCTTCTCTCATGTAAAGGGCTCAGGTCTCTATCTCTGCATAGATGCATGTTCAAACCTGTTCATTTCCAAGGGTTACCACATCTTGCATCTCTGTTTCTTAGAAGTGTTTCCATTTCACAGGCTGGGCTTGAGGCTTTAATCACCGGTTGCCCTCTACTAAATAAACTATGCTTGATAGACATGTTTGATTTTGGTGGTCTTAAGGTTTGTTCCCCGAGTCTGGTTAACTTGACATTTGTTGGAGAACACATAGCTCTTAATTTTGAAAATGTTCCATTATTAGCTACATTGTCTGTCTCCTTAACCGTGAAGAGTGACAAGTATCATGCAGCCCCTGGAGTAATTTGCAAATTATTTAGAATCCTATACCATCTTCCCAGTATTAAGAAGATTGTACTGGGTGGTCAAGCATTCAAGGTATTTGGGTTCTCTTAGTTT
This sequence comes from Boesenbergia rotunda, assembly GCA_024364735.1. Taxonomy (NCBI): domain Eukaryota; kingdom Viridiplantae; phylum Streptophyta; class Magnoliopsida; order Zingiberales; family Zingiberaceae; genus Boesenbergia; species Boesenbergia rotunda. The sequence continues at coordinate 149,609 of JAGFNQ010000280.1, read as the reverse complement.
TCTTAGAATTCCACCTAACAGTTTTATGACTACATTTTCTCAAAGTCTAGGTCTGGACATATGGTGAGTTAGCCATGCGGTTTCCTGGCACATACCAGCTAAAGCATTTTCATGCAACTGTAAATTTTAAGGACATACAAGAAATGTTTGCCTTAGTTTCCCTGTGCAGAAGCTGCCCGATGTTAGTGACTCTTGAGTTAGAGGTAATTTGTTCTTCTTATAATATTTTTTTTTATGTATCATATATTCGTAACTGAAATTATATGGTTCGTTGTCGTGAACAACAATATTCTCATTTTAGTAATCTTCTCTCTTTTACTTCAATGTGTGTTGCAATCCTCTTTTTGTCTTGTCATTCTAATTTCTGAACGAATTGTAGGCACGTTTTGTCATGCCAGTAGATCATGAAACACCTGTTGAGAAATTTTGGAATTCACAGCAAAGATCCAATTGCCTATTTAGCCACCTCAGAAATTTGGAAATTACTGACGTGAGCTGCATACTTGAACTCCCATTTTTGAAGTTTGTTCTTGCCAATGCACCAGTTCTTGAGACTGCATACATTGGATTTGACTACAGACTGAAGACAGAGCTCGATATGATAAGGGAGATGATCAAATTCAGGAGATTATCACCTGCAGCTGAAATAAAAATTTTAAAGAGAAAATTTCGGAATGCGTCATCTATGTGGGCTTGAGATCACTTGGAATGCCTATATTTCAAATGAAGACTTTTGAAGCTTTGTAATTGTCAATCTTTGAATTTTGCCATAGCATGACGTCTTTTTTTAGTAGAAAGAAAGGGGCAATTCCTATTGGAGATTTTTTAATCTTTGTTTCTTGTGCAAGGTGAATATGGTTCCTAACAGTGTTTTTCCTTTTGCCGGGCCTCTCTTTTATATTTGAATCAAAATACTTCCTTTTGAATCTGGAAAAGAATTGCCTTGGTATAACATTTTGTGTTATCCCTGCATAATACTGAAACTTGTTTAGTTTGCAACTACTGTCAACTGTAGACTCGTAATAGTATAGTAGTTTCTTGTTTTGACTCTTTGGAGAGTGACCTTTTTTTTTAATTAATTAATTAATTAAATAATTTTTTATTTAGGGATAATTATTTTAATTCAAAGATTAATTGAGGGGGTTGCTGGTTAAATTTAATTTGCACCGGATTTGAACGATCTATATTTTGTATTTTTACTGCCATTAAAGTGACGTAGCATCAAAAATGAATTGTCAGACTATTCGATACTTAAAATAAAATTGGAGGATAAGAAAATAATCTCACTATAAAAAATTAAAATTATATTAATTTAAAGATAATAAAATATAAGTTTTAAATTTATTTGACTAACAACAAATATAGAATTAAATATTTTAAATAAAAAATAATTTTATAATTGTTTTTTTATTTATTATTAAAATAAAAAATATTAATTGTTATACGATAAAATTAAATCTCTAATTTATTATAAATGCATCAATTTTGTTAATTTTCTATTTATTTTTCAATCTTCAATATATTTTTTGAATTCCTTTCTTTTTATAAAAAAAGAATATTTTCAATTTATTTTTTTAAAAAATTATTTCTTTCCTTAGTTAAATAATATTCCAATTATTTCAGTTAATTTAGGAACTAAATATTTTTGCATGAGTTCTTATAGGAAAGGAAAAAATCTCAATGAAAACTTCAAACAATGACATGATATTTTATATGTACATATCTGATTGTCACTCGGATGTCATCGACAGTTGGATCCTGAGGGATATGGTAAACCCGTCAGGGATCATTGCAATTGCGATACCACGTCATTCCTTAAGATTTTCTTTGAGATTTTTCTTCGCCTCTCCGCATTACACAAACGCCCTCTCCTGCCTTCCTCTCCCCCACTGCCGTCGGCTGACCGACGTCGAGTCAGACAATCGATTAATTCAGTAGGTTTTCCTCCTTTCTGCCCTTCAATTTTGGAAATTTTGTTATATGTCCAAATCCTTCTTGGATCGATGTGGTTCACGAATAGTAGTGATAACTGTTGAGAATGGGAATGGAGACTGCAAGATGTAGGCATTGATGTGGTCTTGGGGTGCTAATCAAGACTTGGATTTGTTGTGGAAGTTAATAAAGAAGTATGAGGATTGAGTGAGTTGATTCAGTAAATCCTTAGGATATGTCAGTACTCATCGTATGGGGGCATACGTTGAGAGGTATTTGTCTTGGCTTCGTAAGTTTGAGCGTCCTAAGGTAGGGCTTTCATGTATGGCGGAACGTTAATAATTGAGATGTAATGTAAAAGGTGATTCGTTCGTCCCCAGCGCCCCCGTCAATCCGTCCTAAGGTCAACACGGAGGAGATAAATCACGGGAACTATTAACCTGGATACTGTAGCTAGTACATGGGAAGGATGGTCACACTGACTTTGATAAATTTGGACTCCCAAACTTCATGTTAATAACACTTACATATTAACTATCAGTCCATCAAATAATCAAGCAAGTTAGGCTAGTGGGTGGGATGGTCCCGCATTGTAAATAGCTTTTTCATTCTTTAGTTTTATAATGCGGCATCTTGTTGCTCTTATAATATTGATTTTGACTTGCTCACTACTTCTAAACAAATGCAGTATCTGTGCCTGATTCTAGTTGCCAAGGATGAGATAACTCTACAGACTATAATGTCAGGAGCACATTGTGTTATGATTTGGATATTTAATTTCTTGTGCATATGATAATGTTAACTTAGTCAACTTACAACCTGAGGTACATAACAGTTGTTAGGGTTCTTGATCTTGAAATATTGTTTGGCCTACATAGTCGTTTCTAGTCTTTCAGCTCCCTTGGTTGGATGTCACAGTGCATGGGTAAAGCTCCTTTGATCAGAGGTGGGATTGTGTATGGACAACTTTCTTGATTGGAGGTGGAAATGCACAAGTGCAACTCTTTTTTATTATTATTATTTTGATTATCCAAGTGACTAGGCTTCGCCCGATTAATCTTGGAGATAGATCTCCCTTGGTTTGTCTACCAAATAAATCTGGAGTACATCTTACGAACATTGAGAAGCCGACTTCTAGAATATTCGTTCTCATTGGGATTGAAATTGTAGTCCTCTCTTATTTGTTCCTATGAGTGTTTTACCACTGCACAACTCTCTTTTAATTAGAGACGAGACTGCATGAACTCCCATTTGCCCTGTATATTGATAGTGAAATTGTCTTAGTATTAGGGCCACCTTGATGATGGAAAGTTTGTTGGACTCATAGCAAGTCCTAACTTTTGTATCTAGTTAACCTATTATTATTTGGAGCATATGCATGCATTATATTGTTATCTCTTCAATTGAGATCAGTGTTTTAAAAATTCGATCTAGGCAACTGCCTAGGCATCAGTCAGTCAGCCACACAGAAAACATGTTGGTTGGCTTTAGCATCTAGACGGGATTAAGCGGCCCTAGACACCGACTACTTGGTCGAATTGTCTAGACGTCATGAAAATAGTGCAGGGTTTTTATAATTTTTTTTAGTTTGAGATTTTAAATTTAAAGCTCAATTAAAAAAACTGAAATGTAACATTTTTGTGTTAGACTTAAGTTTTATAAACCCTAAACTTTGGTTCAATAAGAAAATCGATTTGTTGGCTTGCCCTAGCGGCTAACACCAAACTTTATCTTCACATACTAAGTAACCAAAGTTGGAGAAATCAAAGCGAATGAAAAAAATCCACATTTTGGAAAAATCAGAGAGTTAAAAAAAAGTAGAATAAATTTATGATATTTTCTTAGTTATGTAATTTTGAACTCATTTTAAATTTGATGTTATTGTGTTAGAGTTATAAAATGTGATTTATTATATAATTTATGTTGATACCCTGGAATCTGCCTAGCGGTGTTTAGTCCCTGCCTAGACGGGTTAGCGCTAAGCGCTGACCTGACGCCCGACTAACGCCTAATGAATTTTAGAATCTAGGTTCAGCTATTAGGTAAATTCACTTATGTATATTATGAGGCTGACCTCCAGAATATTGTGACCTTGATGATAGAAAGTCTGTTGGACTCATAGTAGTCCTAGCTTTTGTAGCTAGTTTGGCTATTATTATTTGGAGCATATGCATACATCTTGCTGTTATTGCATCATTTGAGAAGCAATGGTAGAAATTGTTGTGTATATGAGGGTGGTCCTAGCTTGTGTAGCTACTTTAGCCATTATTATTTGGACTATATACATACATCTTGCTGTTATTGCTTCATTTGAGACTAAATAGTAGAAATTGTTATGTCTATGAGGGTGCCTTTTCTCCTTAAAATGATCCTATTTGGCTCATGAGACTCATGCCACTAATCTGTCTTTTTTACTTTCCATGTAAAGGAAACTTTCCTATGATCAAGGTGCCATGCATGCTTTTCAAGTTAATATTGGCATTGCAAAGATGTTTTTTTTTAAATTTCTTGGTTTAATTTTTTTTTTTTTTTTGACAATCTCCTCAGGCTAAAAACTCTGTGAACATATGAGAATCCTAAATTTTTATTTATGGTGTTCAATAGTCTCCTGCCAAATCTCTAAATTAGTTTCAACCCTAGCACTGAATTTGCAGATTGTTTGCATGTAAACTCATTATAAGCCTCAATTAAAGAGGAGCCTCGATAATGATACTGCCAAAACTTTCTATAGTTTTTATTTTGCATATATTTTAATCGTTTTTAATTTATTATCAAAAGGTGCTTGATCATGTTATTGTTTCTTTCTAAATTCTGCAGGGTTATGCCTTAGCATATATAGGTGAATTGCAGTATTAATTAGCCTACCTTATAACAGTCTCCTGATTGAGTTTGCAGCTTATAACTGACTGTTCCTTATCCTTGAATTGAGCCGGTGAAGTAAAAAAAAATAGCCATGTCTACCATGGTCAATGGTGATAGTACTCTAGACAGAATCAGTCGATCATTTCCCACCAAATATTATTGAAAAAATACTAGTGCACTTAATTACCACTGAAAGATGCAAACCGGACAAGCATCTTATCACGTGATTGGAGATATAAACGGAGTAGTATTCCACACCTTGCTTTCAGTCTTGAAGAATCCCCTCAATGTATATGTAGCAGCTCTTCACGAGCTAATCTTGACCGTCAGCTTGTAGACATTATTTATCACCTTGTCCTACTCCACCATGGACCAATTCACAGGTTTGAACTTTCCGTTGTTCACTTAATAAGATCCAAAGATATAGATGGGTGGCTTCTCTTTCTTTCAAGAAATGATATTAAAGAAATAATTCTAATGTTGAATTAGGTAAAAGATAAATTTGAAGTGATCGGTTTGGTCCTAAGAAAATTTTTCATCGGTCACCAGGATAAATCGAAAAGCGCTCGCGGTAGGTGGTCTAGAAGCCCAACGTCCCAGGATTCGCGCCCTATTTGAAGAAAAAATTTCTGTAAAATACGTCATAGCTAAAGATCAAACTGTGAATATCTAAGATAGTGATTAAACGTCTTACTGCTGTACCATAATACCGGGAGTTTAGGAGAGATGTATAAGTTGCCTTCATGTCTTCTCACATCTTAAGGGCTCAGATCTCTACGTCTATTCAGGTGCATGTTCAGACCTGTTCATTTCCAAGGCTTGCCACATCTTACGTCCCTGTTTCTTGCATGTGCTCCCATTTCACAGGATGGGCTTGAGGCTTTAATCACTAATTGCCCTCTACTAAATGAACTACGCCTGATAAACATGTTTGGTTTAGCGGTCTTAAGGTTTGTCCCCCAGTCTAGTTTGTTAGTTTACATGATTATTATATTTATTTTATAAAATAGATCTTAAAATTTATATATTTTACATAAGTTTGATGAAGAAGACATTATAAAACAATTATTTTATATATATATATATATATATATATATATATATGATTTCACTATTCTTTTCTTCTTTTCGAAAGAAATCAATTCTTAATACGATGAACATTATTATGCTTTCAATTTATAAGCAGAGAGAGAACCAATATATATATAACATCCTCATTTTTGTACATCCATCATGCATCGGTTATAATGATTATTATCATTTGCATCCGTTATTGTTAAATCCGATATTTTTTTTAACCAGGCCCCGAAATGGTTCGGAGGGTTACCGGGAAGGTTCTAGGGTTTCCGAAGCCTTTGACATAAATTAGAGACTAAATTGTAATTAAAACTAAACATTTTGAGGGCATTAGGGCTATTAAAGCAGATTAGGAGGAGTCAAATGGTAAAAATCAGAAACCTAAGGGCAAGATCGGAATTGATCTAAGTTTTGGGGGGGCTAATGTGCAAAATGGCCACACATATAGCCTTTCCCTACTCCTTTCGTGCGCACTAAGCCCTAATCCGCCGCACACCCTCCTCTGCCGATCGAAGCCACCCCAATCTCTCCCTCTGGTTTCGACATTAGCGAGAAGAGACGTCGCCTCCCTCTTCCTCTCGACTCCTTCGCCGACACCCAAGCCCAAACGCGAGCAGCTTCCTCTCCCGATCGAGAGCCGACGCCCATTTCCTCCCACTGCCATCCTTCTCCGCCAACCCTAGCCGCGACCCTCTCGATTGCCGACGAACCCTAGCCGCATCAATCGCTCGACGCCGATCACCATTGTGGCTTCTTCTCAGGCGATCGACAACACTTTGATCTCTTCCTTTTCCTTGGAGAGCCTCCCTGTCGATAGATAGTGGATCATCCTGTCGGTTTGTAACGTCCGCTTTTTTTTTTCATAAAGCGGCGTTACGTTAACATACTTAGGGCATGTAGATATCATAATGCAGCGGAAACCTTTAAACTTACACCTACATGCACTTATTACCATTCCTAGCATCATAACATGGAAACTTGGCATATTAACTTTATACTTAGCATCATATCATACTTAGCATCATATCATATTTTAGCATCATGTCAAGAATTGCAGCATATCCGTGGAAATTTTTGGTTAATATATTTGAAAGTTGGGATTCAACCTCGCAAGTTTTTAAATTCTCAGGTAATAGTTTTAGTTATGAATTGTAGACAATATCTATAGTAAGATAAGACAGTAATATAGATGGCCTGAAATGATTAGTTTTTGATAAAGTTTAATCATTTCATTTCAGGGCTACTGAGGGCCTGAAGTGAACCCGAGTCGGGCCTGAATTGAATTCATTTCAGGCCCACGTTGGCCCTGAATTGAATTTATTTCAGGCCCAACATGGAATAATTTCAAACCTATATTCTTGATGATAACTAAATATTGTAATTGTTTCAGGTGTACCGGTTGCGTTCTCCAGACGAGATGTTGCTTTGATACTAGGTATAGTGGACCGTGGTGTTTCGGTCCCTATTAATTCAACTAAAGCATCGGGTGACCTCTATCGTACTTACTTCTCAAAAGAAAAACAACCTACAAGAACAAGACTTGAGGAGTTACTTAAACATTTTTCTAAAAGTGTTGAATCAGAGGATGATGTATTATTAGTGTGTAAATTTTATATTTTGTATATATCTATTTGTGTTTTATTTTCGTCTAGTACATATAAGGTTCCTCTAGGTCTTGTAGATATAGTAGATGATTATGACAATCTAGGTAGATTCAATGGGTAGAAGCTATCCATCAATTTTTGTCTCCACGATTACCTAAGATTGGGGACTTATTTTCATCAACTCAGGGAAACCAGAGCACCACCAACCTCCCTTACCTAAAGGGATTTGCAGGGCTTTTGGCAGTGAGTAGAATTATCTTGTTAAATTTTATAATATTTTGATGTCAATAATGTAATTGGCTGGAAAACTTTGTGTAGGCATGGTTTTTGGATCATGTACCAATTAAAAAACCATTCAATGTTGAAGGACCCCGAATAAATAAGTGGAGGAATATTCCTTCGCATATTAGTAGGGTGAGGGGCCTTGTCGACCGACTCTCGTCCGAAGAGGTAATTATTCTTAAATGTGATCTATCTTAGTTTGATATAGAGGTAGTAACATTTGTGTACTTCGTAATTGACAGGTTATTGTTGAATTAATTCCTAACCAACATGAAAACACATTGTTTGAGAACCTTGATATCGATGATGAGATACCACGGCCAATGGAGACATCAGAAGGAGATGTTAGGCTATGTGGTGAATGCATTCATAAAGACAACCGAATCAAGGAGCTAACAGAGGTGAATATATGTTTGAATGAAAGGGTTAAGGAATTACTTTCAATTATTGAAAAAAAGACATGGAGGGTCAAGAAAGCTATCCTGTAGTCGATCCTTTTTCTGATCCAGTATCTTGTACACCTAGGAGAGGACGTGACCGAACTCGGTATGATTACAGGGATACTCCAATTGATAGTCCAGTATGACACCAGCTTTTACCTAAGGGGAAGCAGGACAAGAAACAAATATCAAATGTCATGGACAAGGGAAAAAGGAAACTTAGTGAGGAGGATATGGATGAAGCAAGAGAAAACATTAATGTAATGGAAGTCATGTCTGAAGAAGACATAGAGGGGGAAACAAGAAGAACCTCCGAACTATACAAAATGAGGCAACAAGGCATTGATGTAAGTGTGTTAATTTCATTTAAAATACGTCAATTGTATTTAATTTGGACAATAATTAGTTTGGTCTAAATAAATTTTATCGATGTAGTTTGTGAAGAAACATTTTATGAATACAAAGAAGAAAAATCTGTTGGTGCAAGCTAGGCACCTAGCGAAGGGCTGCTAGGCATCGGAACCTTAAGACCTAGCGAAGGGCTGCTAGGCATAGAATGTTGGTGCAAGTTGCATCAATGGTATTCCTCTTTAAGTGTTTTAATGTTTGACAATACACTTAAGTCAGTGATACATTGAACAGACAAAGGGGAGTAAGAGAGAAGTGACCAAAGCTGAAGAAAAGTCCTAGTTAATCTAGGCATCGAAACCCTAAGACCTAACGAAGGGCTGTTAGGCACCTAGCGAAGGGCTGCTAGGTATCAAAACCCCAAGTCCTAGCGAAGGGATGCTAGGCACCTAGCGAAGGGCTGCTAGGTATCGTAACCCTAAGACCTAGCGAAGGGCTGCTAGGCACCTAGTGAAGGACTACTAGGCATAGAAGACCTAGAGAAGGGCTGCTAGGCACCTAGCGAAGGGCTGCTAGGCATAGAAGATCTAGCGAAGGATTGCTAAGCACCAGGCGAAGGACCGCTTGGTAACAAAAGACCTAGCGAAGGGCTGCTAGGCACCTAACGAAGGATTGCTAGGTAATGAAGTCTTGGTCTAAGGGACTGAGCAACTTAGCTGAGCGATGACTAAGGACAGGAGTAGAGACGGGTCGGGGTTCGGGCGTCTCGAGATCCGGAGTAATCGGAAGCTAAGTAAAAGTCCACCCGAAGGGCTGGGTGGCAACCGTCTCCTGAAAGGAGTAGGTGAAGGGCGAGTTCTCGGGGATAGGAACTCGTGCCGGTTCGACCTAGGGTTTCGTGTAAATCTGAAGTCAGAACCAAGTCCTTAAGACCAATATTATATGTATCTATGCTTTGTGGTTGTACATCTTGCAGGTACCAAGATTGAAGGAGATAGCAGTGTGCTGGAGGCCCTAACCAGGGCGCCCCCAGTGTTGGGGGCGCCCCCAGGCAACCAGGGCGCCCCCAGCAGTGGGGGCGCCCCCAGTAAAGCACAAAAGCAGTGTTTTCATGATGCAGTCAAAACAGGTGTCAACCGGGGCGCCCGGAGCGTCCGGGGCGCCCGGAGCGTCCGGGGCGCCCGAAGCGTCCGGGGCGCCCGGATTAGTAGCTGTTTTGCTGTTTCGAAGCCAGAACACAGGATAAGCCTCCACGGGGGCGCCCGGAGCATCCGGGGCGCCCTGGTCAAAGATCTTATCCCCTGCGGCGAGGTAGACGCAAGGATAAGTGTTGACCGAGTCTTCCGGGGCGCCCCCAGCGTCCGGGGCGCCCCAGGAGGCCTATATAAGGGGCTTCGACCCCTCTGCTTCAGAGACAACATTCCAGAGCGATTCTGATCATTCCGACCGACGACAACGCGCTAGAAACAAGGCTCTACGACTGGGAGGCTCCAGGAGGAAGTGCGCGGCACTTCGGAGGTCCAGATCGGCCAAGTTTCAGATTCTTGTTCGGTTTGCTTTTAGTTATTCCGTACTTAACTTTCAAATTATTATTGCTTGTAATTATACACTGTAAGACGGGTTTTCTCCGCCTCCGGAAATTTCGGAAAGGAGACCAATAGTGGACTCACGCCGAGTACATAGGCCTTGGACGTACTGACCCTGGGGGGTCGGGAACCAAGTAAATAATCCCGCTGTGTCCTTGTTTTATTCGTTCTGTTTGTTTTCCGCTGCTACTAACTCTGAGTCCAGAACGAACTAAAGTTTTCTACGAAGTTTCCGCGAATAATTTTAACGGTCGATATTCACCCCCCCCTCTGTCGACGGCACCGGTCCTACAATTGGTATCAGAGCCGAGCCGCTCTTCACCGGACTAACCGCCGACGGAGCAACGATGCCAGGAGTTGAGGGGGAGCTCAGGGGTGAATCAGGTATTTTTAATTTTAAAATGTCCATTTTCAAATTCCATATTATCTGTTTCACGTGCAGGGAGAGAGGACACTATAAAAATCAGTGCCCTACTCGTAATAATCGTTCGTCACCGGCGGCAAAGGAGGTACTAGCGCCAGGAAACCGGAGGGACAAAAATCACGTACAGTGTTTCAAATGCGAGAAGTACGGACACTACAAAAGCAAGTGTCCGGCGAAGGTACGTAAGATTTACGTTCCAAAAGTTTTACAATTTCCTGCACTGTCCTTAGATAATTCAGTCAATTTTTCTGTTAAATTAAATTTACTGCATAGTAGATTAAATATTTTGCATGAAAAATTAGAAAATACGGATATGATTAAAATATCCAAAATTAACTATTTAATTATTGATACCAATTCAATAATTGCTAAGATTAATTCTGATATTAAATCTAAAATAAATTCTGATAATTCTACAGATAATGATACAATTAATTCTGGATCTAAATCTGAAACTAAATCCGAATTCAAATTCGAAAATCCTAAGGATAAATCCAAATTCGAATTTGAAAATCCTAAGGATAAAGTTGAATTCAAAAATCTTAAGGATAATTCTAAGTCAGAAAATCCTTCAGATAATTACAAATTCAAATTCGAAAATCCATTGTATAATTCTAAATTCGAATTTGAGAATTCTAAATTTAATCCAGAATTTAATTCAGAAAATCTTAAAATTAATTCTAAAAATTATAAGGATAATTCTAAAGATAATTATAAGGATAACTCTGAAGATGATATCTCTTTAGATAATAATTTAATTATCCCCTTAGATAATCCTGAAACCTTAATTAGTGGCCCAATTTACTCCACCTACTGTAAGGATATTGAAAATTTTAATCTTGAGGAGGATAGAGAACTATCTAAAATAAAGGCCATAGTTAATAAAAATTACAAAAATTCAAATAAATCAAAATTATTAGAAAAACTTGAAAAGAAAGATAAAGGTGAAGAAGAAATTTTCGAAATAATGAAAATAATGAATTTAAACCCACAATTATTAATTAATCATTATAATTCGAATTTAATCCTAATTAAATCTTAATTAAATCTTAATTAAATTCAAATTAAATTTTAATTAAATTCAAATTAAATATTAATTAAATTTCAAATTAAATTTTAATTAAATTCAAATTAAATCTTAATTAAATTCAAATTAAATATTAATTAAATTCAAATTAAATCTTAATTAAATTCAAATTAAATATTAATTAAATTTCAAATTAAATATTAATTAAATTCAAATTAAATCTTAATTAAATTCAAATTAAATATTAATTAAATTTCAAATTAAATCTTAATTAAATTCAAATTAAATATTAATTAAATTTCAAATTAAATATTAATTAAATTCAAATTAAATCTTAATTAAATTCAAATTAAATATTAATTAAATTTAAACTAAATCTTAATTAAATTTGAATTAATTCAAATAATTCAATTAAATTCAATTAAATTCGAATTAATTCAAATAAATTCGAATTAATTCAAATAATTCAATTAAATTCGAATTAATTCAAATAATTCAATTAAATTCAATTAAATTCAAATAATTCAATTATAATTCGAATTTAAACCTAAATCTTAATTAAATCAATTTAATTCAAATTAAATTCAAAGTAAAATTAAGTTGAATCCAAATTCAAACTTCACTTAATTTAAGTTTAATCCTAATCAATTAATTTCTAATTAATTCAACCTCAATTAATTCGTAATTAACCGGAATCCAACTAAAATCTTAAATAACTTAAACTCAAACTAAAATAAAATTTTACCCAAAGTGTAACAATTAAAATTAATAACATTAAATATGTCAAAGTGGGTTGACATATTCGCGGGTTCACTCGACACGTATCAAATCGGGAATTTGATACATTTTAGAAACTTAAATAAAATTATTTGACTTGTTTGACTCATGCATAACTGCCATGACATGCATTTGCTATTCTTTTAAAATATATGACATGTCATTCATATTTAAATTTTATGCATATATTAGAACGGCTATAGGAAAAAGAATAATTGAAACTTGATCAACCTAGTATTGGGTGGCGGTGAGATGATAGTACGTTAGGGAAGCCATCTTGGCAGAACTAGCCGAAGCTACCGATCCAAGACCCAAACTAGTTAGACCAGAATTTTACAAAAAGTGATTTTGAAAATGAAATTTCATTAAAAGGCTTTGTCAAGGAAAGGATGGATGATCCCATAAGGCTACGGCCAAAGAAGGCCTAGTGCCGCCAAGACCTGGAAGCTAATTTTTGAAATTCAAATTCAAGTTACTTCTTGTCAAATTCAAATCTAACACAAGCTTCAATTAAATCTTAGAATTGAAAAATAAATTAAAAAAAATGATTCAAGCATCTCACAATACACTTATAAGGCAATCATGCTTGTTGTATTGATACATCTAAAATGGGTGAGATGTTAAGAACTAATAAATTGAAAAATGTTTTTCAAAATTATTTTTCAAAATCATTAGAATATTTTTCTAAAAATATATTTTCAAAATAGTGCTTCAACATAATAATGTTTTTATGGAATTCATGCTTGTCTGGTTGAATATACATATTATATGTTTTTCAAAATTATATCTTTTCAAAAATTGTTTGACTCACACAATTAGACACAAGCCTCTTAGGACAACACTAAAGTTCCTTAAGGCACTTAGATAGAGTCAAATGGTGTTGGATGCAGGGGGAGTGTTTTGTTCTTTTTATTAAAAAATATATATATATATATATTTGAAAACTGCACCTTAATTTGCATTACATATGTTTTTAAAATTATCTTCTCTCCAAATTGTAGCTTCAAAATTTATCTACTTAAAAATTATCGCTTCTTTGACTTTGATAAACCCTAAAAGACACAGAGGAAAGGTCCACTTTATGATCTTCAAGGACTCCTGGGACGTGTCAAATTTAGGGGGAGTCAGAGTCAAAAGAAGAATTTCATAAAAAGTTTTTTTAATTATCCATTTTTCTTAAATAATTCTTCTTAATCTGAATCAAACCTTAAGACTCAGACGAAGAGTACTTGTGGTCAACAAGCTTCCCAGGACTGAGTCAAGTTTAGGGGGAGGTCAAATTAAAAGACTTATTGTAATAACATGTTTTCTTATTTTCAAAATCTAAGTCTTTCAAAATACTATTATTCTATTTTGTTAAAATTTGTGACTTATGAAATTATTTTTGAAATAATGTTTACTTGGGTTGGAGAATGTCCAGGACACTTAGGAAAATGTCCTTGTAGTCAACAAGGTTTCCCAGGATAGTGTCAGACTGGAAAATAAACCAAGTCAAGTAAAATATTGAGTCTTCAAAAGTTCACACATGTTTCTAATTGCACTAGCATATATTTTCAAAAGTATTATCATTTTTTTTTCTGTTAATTACTTGAGTTTAAAAAATTTCCAGGACACTTAGGAAATTGTCCTTGTAGTTAACAAGGTTTCCTAGGATTGTGTCAGACTGGAAAAGAATCCTAGTCAAGTAAAATATGATCTTTCAAAAGTACTTAATTTAAAAAAAACAAATATATATATTATATATATATATATATATATATATATATATATATATATTTCAAAAGTACCTACTCTTTTCAAAAAAAAAATACATTTTTCAAAGGTACTTATATTTTTCAAAAATTACTTATTATTTTTCAAAATATCATTCTTCAAAAACTGCTGACTTTATTATTTTTCAAAAGTAGTTGCATGCCTCAAAGATCATTTTTCAAAATATCTGACATTTTCTCAACAACATTAGTTTTTGGTATCTTTCAAAATTTTATACTAAGTATCTTCAAAAATACTCTCATTATTGGTGGAAGTATTATTTTTTTGATGTATGACAAAGGGGGAGAGGTGTCCTTAAGTTAGAAAAATTTTTCTCCCAAAGATCAAAAATGTAGTTTCAAAACTTGTTTCATTTTTTCCCAAGGATAGTGATTTAGCCCCTTTAAACCAATCTAACTTAAGTTATTGTCAAACATCAAAAAGGGGGAGATTGTTGGTGCAAGTTGCATCAATGGTATTCCTCTTTAAGTGTTTTAATGTTTGACAATACACTTAAGTCAGTGATACATTGAACAGACAAAGGGGAGTAAGAGAGAAGTGACCAAAGCTGAAGAAAAGTCCTAGTTAATCTAGGCATCGAAACCCTAAGACCTAACGAAGGGCTGTTAGGCACCTAGAGAAGGGCTGCTAGGTATCAAAACCCCAAGTCCTAGCGAAGGGATGCTAGGCACCTAGCGAAGGGCTGCTAGGTATCGTAACCCTAAGACCTAGCGAAGGGCTGCTAGGCACCTAGTGAAGGACTACTAGGCATAGAAGACCTAGCGAAGGGCTGCTAGGCATAGAAGACCTAGCGAAGGATTGCTAAGCACCAGGCGAAGGACCGCTTGGTAACAAAAGACCTAGCGAAGGGTTGCTAGGCACCTAGCGAAGGATTGCTAGGTAATGAAGTCTTGGTCCAAGGGACTGAGCAACTTAGCTGAGCGATGACTAAGGACAGGAGTAGAGACGGGTCGGGGTTCGGGCGTCTCGAGATCCGGAGTAATCGGAAGCTAAGTAAAAGTCCACCCGAAGGGCTGGGTGGCAACCGTCTCCTGAAAGGAGTAGGTGAAGGGCGAGTTCTCGGGGATAGGAACTCGTGCCGGTTCGACCTAGGGTTTCGTGTAAATCCGAAGTCAGAACCAAGTCCTTAAGACCAATATTATATGTATCTATGCTTTGTGGTTGTACATCTAGCAGGTACCAAGATTGAAGGAGATAGCAGTGTGCTGGAGGCCCTAACCAGGGCGCCCCCAGTGTTGGGGGCGCCCCCAGCAGTGGGGGCGCCCCCAGTAAAGCACAAAAGCAGTGTTTTCATGATGCAGTCAAAACAAGTGTCAACCGGGGCGCCCGGAGCGTCCGGGGCGCCCGGATTAGTAGCTATTTTGCTGTTTCGAAGCCAGAACATAGGATAAGCCTCTACGGGGGCGCCCGGAGCATCCGAGGCGCCCTGGTCAAATATCTTATCCCCTGCGGCGAGGTAGGCGCAAGGATAAGTGTTGACCGAGTCTTCCGGGGCGCCCCCAGCGTCCGGGGCGCCCCCAGGAGGCCTATATAAGGGGCTTCGACCCCTCTGCTTCAGAGACAACATTCCACAGCGATTCTGATCATTCCGACCGACGACAACGCGCTAGAAACAAGGCTCTATGACCGGGAGGCTCCAGGAGGAAGTGCGCGGCACTTCGGAGGTCCAGATCGGCCAAGTTTCAGATTCTTGTTCGGTTTGCTTTTAGTTATTCCGTACTTAACTTTCAAATTATTATTGCTTGTAATTATACACTGTAAGACGGGTTTTCTCCGCCTTCGGAAATTTCGGAAAGGAGACCAATAGTGGACTCACGCCGAGTACATAGGCCTTGGACGTACTGACCCTGGGGGGTCGGGAACCAAGTAAATAATCCCGCTGTGTCCTTGTTTTATTCGTTCTGTTTGTTTTCCGCTGCTACTAACTCTGAGTCCAGAACGAACTAAAGTTTTCTACGAAGTTTCCGCGAATAATTTTAACGGTCGATATTCACCCCCCCTCTGTCGACGGCACCGATCTTACATAGAAGACCTAGCGAAGGATTGCTAGACACCGGGCGAAGGACCGCTTGGTAACAAAGACCTAGCGAAGGGCTGCTAGGCACCTGGCGAAAGACTGCTAGGGAATGAAGACTTGGTCCAAGGGACTAAGCAACTTAGATGAGCGATGACTAAGGACAGGAGTAGAGACGGGTCAGGGTTTGGGCGTCTCGAGGTCCGGAGGTATCGGAAGCTAAGCAAAAGTCCACCCGAAGGACTGGGTGGCAACCGTCTCCTGAAAGGAGTAGGCGAAAGGCGCGTTCCTGGGGGTGGGAACTTGCGCCGATTTGACCTAGGGTTTCGTGGAGATCCGAAGTCAGAACCAAGTCCTTAAGGCTAATATTATATGCATCTATGCTTTGTGTTTATATATCTTGCAGGTACCAAGATTGGAAGAAAAGATAAGCTGCTGGAGGCCCTAAGCAGGGCGCCCCCAGTGTTGGGGGCGCCCCCATGCAACCAGGGCGCCCCCAGCAGTGGGGGCGCCCCCAGGTAAAGCTTAAAAGTGCAGTCTTGTGGGTAAGTAGAATAGGTGTCAAGCGGGGCGCCCGGAGCGTCCGGGGCGCCCGGGTTCGAACCTGTTTATGCTGTTTCGTGTCAGAAACACAGATAAGCCTCCATGAGGGCGCCCTGAAGGTCCGGGGTGCCCTGGTCAAAGCTGTTATCAGCTGCGGCGAGATAGGCGCAGGGATAAAGTTTGACCGAGTCTTCCGGGGCGCCCCCAGTGTTCAGGGCGCCCCCAGGAGGCCTATATAAGGGGCTTCGACCCCTCTGCTTCAATAACAATTGCCAAGTACCATTCCAAGCATTCTGATTGACGACAACGCGCTAGAGACGAGGCTCTACGACTGGGAGGCTCCAGGAGGAAGTGTGCGCCACTTCGGAGGTCCAGATCGGCCGAGCTTCAGACTTTGTCTTATTGGTTTGATTTTATTTAATTCCGCACTTAATTTTTCTATATTATTGCTTGTAAATCTTGCACTGTAAGTCGGGTTTCTCCGCCTCCGGAAAGTCCGGGAAGGAGACCAATAGTGGACGGGTGTTCCCGTGCATAGGCCTTGGATGTACTGACCCTGGGGGGTCGGGAACCAAGTAAAAATCCGCTGTGTCCTTTGCTTTGTTTTTCGTTCTATTTATTTTCCGCTGCGCTACTAATATTCTAAGTCCAGAACGAACAAAAGTTTTACGAAGAGTTCCGAAAGATTTTTCACGATCGATATTCACCCCCCCCTCTATCGACGGCACCGGTCCTACAAAATCAAGATAAAGAAGTGACCTACCTGATAAATAGATTGGAGAACCTAAAGTAAGTTACAAAATATTGTTTAGTTTAGTTAATATATCTTCTTATGTAATATATAATCTTATCAATTTACATGGCAGGTTGGCAAATGAATTTATCTGGGAGGATGCACCATTTGCTTTGAATTTGCATTCATTCTTACAAATCCTCAATGGAGAGGTTTTTACAAAAGGCGAGGTCATTGATGCCTTTTGTAAAATTTTATTTAGGGAAACATCCGAATGTGGTAGGCCATACAACAAGTCAATATATTGTTCAACCTTCATCACAGTAAGTGATGTATATTAATTAAACAGATAGATTGTAGAAGAACTAATATTATGATATGGGTATTATTAATTTTGTGAATGCATATTTGTAGGCATCAATCAGATCGTCAAGAAAGATTTCCCTGCAACAAGTGATGAAAACTGATATGCTAGAACAAGGGTTTAGATTTATTTTAATCCCTTTGTGCAGTGATAATACACACTTTCACTTGTTGGCGGTGGATACAGAATCCATGACTTTTAATCATTTTAATTCTCTTACTAGTGGCCGTAAATATAAGCATGAATTTGACACAGCGGTGAGCAACCTTCCTTTATTCTTATATATGGTCATCATTTTGTCTAAAATGTCATTGATGGTGATTAATAAATTCATGATATGTTTGACAGGTAAAAGAACTTAAACAATATACTCGCGAGGAACTTACGGATATTCATCCATATCTACGAAGTCATCATCCCTTGGACAAATGGCCCTCCGTCAGACAAAAATGTCCCCAACAAGAACATAAGTCACTAAATGAGAAAGAGGTTAAAAAATTTTCAAAATAAGAAAGTATTTTATAAACCGACTTATTGAAATCTAAAAAAGTGTTTGTTAATTTCAGCGTGGACTGTGCCTTCTTTGTCATGCAATATGTTCGATGTCTCCTATACGATGAGAAGATGGATTTCAAACAAGGAGACATGAGTAGAATTAGATTTGAGCTGACAGTTAATATTATGAGGGACATGTTTTGTAAAACTTGAGATAATCTGAATGATGTATTGGTGATGTAAAAATCCATTGCTGTCGATTGACCTCCATTTGTATGGAAAAATCTCATTATGTGGATGTTGTTATGATTATGTAGATGTTGTTATTCTGTATAATATATTGTCAATAAAAACAAAACAATTGGGTGATGTTTATTCAAATCCAGTTGCTGCACTGTTGTGTGCCAAGTGATACGGTCAGATATAATAATTGATAATGCACTGTTGTGTGCCAGTTGCTGCACTGTTGTGTGCCAAATGATCTATTCTGTCACATCTTGTAGGTAAATATAGAATATTATTCTAAAAATCATTATATAATATAATCAATAATATATATTATATAAATCAGATATGAGAGGTCCATCAGTGGGTTTTGAGCAAAACCCACTGATGGAACTAAACTAGACCTATAGCTTTGGACAAAATTATAATTTGAGGTTTCGGACACCTAAAATACTTTCTCCAACCTCAACCCTAACTACTGATAATGGTTTTTCAGAAATCCAGATATGGGAGGTCCATCAGTGGGTTTTGAGCAAAACCCATTGATGGAACTAAAATAGACCTATAGCTTGGGAAAAAATTATAATTTGAGGTTTAGGACACCTAAAATACTTTCTCCAACCTCTACCCTAACTGTTGATAATGGTTTTTCAGAAATCCAGATATGGAAGGTCCATCAGTGGGTTTTGAGCAAAACCCACTGATGGAACTAAACTAGACCTATAGCTTGGGAAAAAATTTTAATTTGAGGTTTAGGACACCTAAAATACTTTCTCCAACCTCAACCTTAACTGTTGATAATGGTTTTTCAGAAATCCAGATATGGGAGGTCCATCAGTGGGTTTTGAGCAAAACCCACTGATGGAACTAAACTAGACTTTGGAAAAAATTATAATTTGAGGTTTAGGACACCTAAAATACTTTCTCCAACCTCAACCCTAACTACTGATAATGCTTTTTCAAAAATCCAGATATGGGAGGTCCATCAGTGGGTTTTGAGCAAAACCCACTGATTGAACTAAACTAGACCTATAGCTTTGGAAATATTTATAATTTGAGGTTTCGGACACCTAAAAAACTTTCTCCAACCTCATCAGTCGATCCATCAGTGGATTTTAGGTGTCCCAAACCTCAAATTATAATTTCAGGCCCACGTTGGGCCTGAAATAAATTTATTCAGGCCCACGTTGGGCCTGAAATAACTTTAATTCAGGCCCAACGTGGGCCTGATAAAAGTTATTTCAGGCCCACGGTGGGCCTGAATAAAGACAATTCATGCCCACCATGGGCCTGAATTAAAATTATTTCAGGACCACCCTCAAATTATCAACAGTTAGGGTAGAGGTTGGAGAAAGTATTTTAGGTGTCCTAAATCTCAAATTATAATTTTTTCTCAAGCTATAGGTCTAGTTTAGTTCCATCAGTGGGTTTTGCTCAAAACCCACTGATGGACCTCCCATATCTGGATTTCTGAAAAACTATTATCAGTAGTTAGGGTTGAGGTTGGAGAAAGTATTTTAGGTGTCCTAAACCTTAAATTATAATTTTTTCCAAAGCTATAGGTCTAGTTTAGTTCCATCAGTCGGTTTTGCTCAAAACCCACTGATGGACCTCCCATATCTGGATATCTGAAAAATCATTATCAGTAGTTAGGGTTGAGGTTGTAGAAAGTATTTTAGGTGTCCGAAACCTCAAATTATAATTTTTTCCAAAGCTATAGGTCTAGTTTAGATCCATCAGTGGGTTTTGAGCAAAACCCACTGATGGACCTCTCATATCTGGATTTCTGAAAAACCATTATCAGTAGTTAGGGATGAGGTTGGAGAAAGTATATTAGGTGTCCGAAACATCAAATTATAATTTTTTTCCAAAGCTATAGATCTAGTTTAGTTCCATCAGTCGGTTTTGAGCAAAACCCACTGATGGACCTCCCATATCTGGATATCTGAAAAACCATTATCAGTAGTTAGGGTAGAGGTTGGAGAAAGTATTTTAGGTGTCCTAAACCTCAAATTATAATTTTTTCCAAAGCTATAGGTCTAGTTTAGTTCCATCAGTGGGTTTTGCTCAAAACCTACTGATGGACCTCCCATATCTGGATTTTTGAAAAAGCATTATCAGTAGTTAGGGTTGAGGTTGGAGAAAGTATTTTAGGTGTCTGAAACATCAAATTATAATTTTTTCCCCAAGCTATAGGTCTAGTTTAGTTCCATCAGTGGGTTTTGGTCAAAACCCACTGATGGACCTCCCATATCTGGATTTCTGAAAAACCATTATCAACAGTTATAGTTGAGGTTGGAGAAAGTATTTAAGGTGTCCTAAACCTCAAATTATAATTTTTTCCAAAGCTATAGGTCTAGTTTAGTTCCATCAGTGTGTTTTGAGCAAAACCCACTGATGGACCTCCCAGATCTGGATTTCTGAAAAACCATTATCAACAGTTAGGGTTGAGGTTGGAGAAAGTATTTTAGGTGTCCGAAACCTCAAATTATAATTTTTTCCCAAGTTATAGGTCTAGTTTAGTTCCATCAGTGGGTTTTGCTCAAAACCCACTGATGGACCTCCCATATCTGGATTTCTGAAAAACCATTATCAGTAGTTAGGGATGAGGTTGGAGAAAGTATATTAGGTGTCCGAAACATCAAATTATAATTTTTTTTCCAAAGCTATAGGTCTAGTTTAGTTCCATCAGTCAGTTTTGAGCAAAACCCACTGATGGACCTCCCATATCTGGATATCTGAAAAACCATTATCAGTAGTTAGGCTAGAGGTTGGAGAAAGTATTTTAGGTGTCCTAAACCTCAAATTATAATTTTTTTCCCAAGCTATAGGTCTAGTTTAGTTCCATCAGTGGGTTTTGAGCAAAACCCACTGATGGACCTCCCATATCTGGATTTCTGAAAAATCATTATCAACAGTTAGGGTTGAGGTTGGAGAAAGTATTTTAGGTGTCCGAAACCTCAAATTATAATTTTTTCCCAAGCTATAGGTTTAGTTTAGTTCCATCATTGGGTTTTGCTCAAAACCCACTGATGGACCTTCCATATCTGGATTTTTGAAAACCCATTATCAGTAGTTATGGATGAGGTTGGAGAAAGTATATTAGGTGTCCGAAACATCAAATTATAATATTTTTTCCAAATCTATAGGTCTAGTTTAGTTCCATCAGTCAGTTTTGAGCAAAACCCACTGATGGACCTCCCATATCTGGATATCTGAAAAACCATTATCAGTAGTTAGGGTAGAGGTTGGAGAAAGTATTTTAGGGTTTAGGGATAAAATCTGTAATCGAACTTGGGGGATGAAGTCAAAAGATTATATGGTTAAGGGTGGTCCTGAAATAATTTTAATTGTCTTCATTCAGGCCCACCGTGGGCCTGAAATAACTTTTATCAGGCCCATGTTGGGCCCGAAATATCTTTATTTCAGGCCCACCTTGGGCCTGAATTAAAATTATTTCATGCCCAACTTGGGCCTGAATAAATTTATTTCAGGCCCAACGTGGGTCTGAAATTATAATTTGAGGTTTGGGACACCTAAAATCCACTGATGGACCCACTGATGAGGGACATATTTTGTAAAACTTGAGATAATCTGAATGTTGTATTGGTGATGTAATAATCCATTGCTGTCGATTGACCTCCATTTGTATGGAAAAATCTCATTATGTGGATGTTGTTATGATTATGTAGATGTTGTTAAATAAGGTGCTTACATTATGTTGATGTAGGTATCAATTGCAACCAGTATGGTCTAATGGGACCTTTACATTAGATATGCAATCATTTTTGACAATATTTGATTGAAATGACTACACCTCCGGGGATTGCATAAATACTTACTGGACTATTCTTGTAAATGAAGCAAAATCCTGTAACTCACCTTACCACCCCTCCATATTCTGTGGGGTGGGTTTTGAGGTAAGTAAATTAGCAACTTGGTTTATGTTTATTTTCTAGGATTGAGTCAACTAACACTTCCTTTTTAATAAACATAGGATTTGTTTGAGATGATACATGCTACAGCATTTGAACAAACAATTGCTACTGATACAGATAAGGCAATTAGATATATCTTCTGTCCTCTAAATAATGCAGATGATCATTGGCATCTAT
Source organism: Boesenbergia rotunda (assembly GCA_024364735.1). Taxonomy (NCBI): domain Eukaryota; kingdom Viridiplantae; phylum Streptophyta; class Magnoliopsida; order Zingiberales; family Zingiberaceae; genus Boesenbergia; species Boesenbergia rotunda. The sequence continues at coordinate 126,988 of JAGFNQ010000280.1, read as the reverse complement.
TGATTATTGACCTGGAGGAAAGTAGTTTCCTTCATTATTATTCTCTCGGCGCCACAGAAGAGTACACAGCCAAATATGAAAAAACTGTAAGTTTTCTATTTCTATTTGATATATAAACCTTTATAAAAACTCTGTGATGACCTAGAATTTTTACTAATGTAATTTCTATGTAGGTGGCGTTTTTCAAAAATTTGAATTGGTCATATTATTTCAATTGGAATAAAGGTTTGCCAGAAATATAGGAGAAAGAGTTTAATAAAATTGTAGTACAAGGACCCACCCAAAGCAGATCGTAAGCTAATGTTTTTTTTTGGTTTAACACTACATAATCTTTCATGCTTGAATTTATATGCTAACAACATTGACTCATATTGCTTGTTTCAGGTTGGATTGTGCTTTCTTCATCATGTGGTTTGCTGAAAGTCTGGTCTTTCAACGATCTACCAATTTTAGCCAAAAGCAAATGAAACTTTATCGTTTTCAGGTGGGATACAAAATAATGAGAGACAAGTTCTGGAAGCAAAATCTGTAATTTTTTTTTGTTGCTACAATCCATATATGTAAGTGTAATGACAAACATTGTATATTTGTAGTTATAATGTATGTAATTGATATTGAAATCAATGGAGCATTTCTTTAGATCCTTAATTTTGTGTAATCTCTAATCTTTAATCTTTAATTGTTGTCGATAATATCAGTAATTTTTTAGGGACCTATTTTGATTTCAGGCCCACGGTGGGCCTGAAATGTCATTATTTCAGGCCCAGCGTGGGCCTGAAATGATTTATTTCAGGCCCACACTGGGCCTGAAATGCTATCATTTCAGGCCCAAGCTGGGCCTGAAACAATATGTTTCAGGCCCACGCCTCTGGTTGTAAAAAAATTATTTACAGTATGATTAAATATTTATACGCCAATCTTTTAAATAAATGAACATGTTGTGACCACATTTTTAAAAGATAAACAAGAAGGAGAGTACCTAAATACACATTGCATACCACAATTGAATTCCATTCACATCAAGACCTCATATTATCAGAATTTGGCACATCAGGAGGTTTGTATGATGGACTTAGCATATTTGGATTTTTCAAACCTCATTATCAGTTGTCAGACTTTACCTAATTATTGGTATTTTAGCTAGGATATGCTATTTTTCGTCTCCAAACATAGTCCTAATGATTATCTAAAACTGTGTTGATACAGTATCAGTTGACACACAACAATGATTCAACAAAGCAAAAATCAGAGGGGGTTAAACAACATATATTCAGAAAACATAGGACTTCAGGACTTCAAGTTCCTGAAATTACATTATTTTGGGTTTACAAATCATACGACTTCAATTCTGATATATTCTGCTTATATTGATTAGACACAAGGTAAAATGTATCATAATATTGAATTACTTCTATAAGTCACAACATTAACAACTAGTTTTTTTAAGAATATTATACATTCAGTTATCCTCCTTACAAAATAAACACTTCCATCAGAAAATTTCTGCAATACATAAACCAATTAACTCAAGACCTTGGGGCTGGCGGCATTCTACATGTCCTTTTATTATGGCCAAGTTGTTTGCACCGGCTGCATTTAAGTTTCACCTTGCCATTGTGTCTTGACTCAATCCATGCCTTCTTTCGTCTACCAGGCTGCACAAGGCTACGGGGACATCGAACTGTAATGTTGTTTACTCCACTAGGGCAAAACTGCTTGCTTCTACAAGGGTAAATACGATTCATGTAAACTCACTTCCAAGTTTCAGAATAAAAATAATGCTCACAATATCGGAGTGTATCGATGTTCCTGTGAATGATTACAGCTATAGCATGTGAGCAAGGGAGTCCTGAAATTTGAAACTCCCCACAATGACAAAACTTTTTTTCCAAATCAACAATGTATGAAGTGCCCCATGTTTCTACCTCCATTTCTGATTGAGAGTAAGGGTGAACCTTATAAGCTCTAGCTTTCTCTCTCCTTGATTCCATTTCTTTTGTAGCATGAGGTGTCAAAGCAACATGCCATTTGGAGACTTCCTCTCTACGGTTATAGAACCATTGAGCTACCTTTCTTCTTGTATTATCAATTAACCTATTTATGGGAAGCTCACGTGTAGACTTAAACAAAGCATTTAAGCTCTCCACACAATTCATGGTAAGCATTCTGTACCTTCTCCCAGTAAAGTGTGCATTTGCCCACCTTTTAGGGTCAATGTTCTGAAGCCACTTATGAGCATCTGGATGTTTTTCAAGCATTGTTTGCATTATCATATCATATTGGAGTGTTGTGTTGGCTCGTACTGCTGCCCAAAACAAACCTACAGCAGCTCTACTTCCAGTATCAGTTACCATATTACAAGACATGTGGTGGCAACAAAAAGCATGATGTGCGTTTGTGAATACTTTTCTGACTGCTGATATAATGCCCCGATGTCTATCTGATACTATGGTGAGTGAGTGATCATCGACAGCAAAGAACCTCTTTGTATGCTCCAAAAACCACTCCCAAGCAGACCCACATTCTACTTCAGCTATTGCAAAAGCAACTGGGAGAACATTGTCATTACCATCAATCGTCGTAGCAATCAACAATACTCCTGGATACTTTCCTCTTAGGTGTGTCGCATCAATTCCGATAAGTCTATGCAAATAAGACCTGAACACCCTTCGGTAAGCACCAAAAGCCCAAAAACACCTCTGGAACTGATTGTCACCATTCGTGCATAGTGCCACATAAGTTTCAGGATCTCTAGCTCTTAACTCACGCAGATATTGTGGGAGATCTCTGTATGCCTCATCATAATCTCCAACAACCTTTTTCAATGCTTTCTCCCTAGCTATGTATGTTTTTCTGTATGATATCGTCACTCCAAATCTAGCTTTAATATCTGAAATAATCATACTTGGTTTGTATTGTTCATTATGAAGAAATTGCTCTTCAACAAAAGAAGCAACAAATGATGAAAAGCATGCATGATGATCATCACTTTCCCTAACACTTCCACATTGGTATTCCATTATATATTTTGTAACAGTGAACTCTACTTCCCCCCTTCCTACTACTCTCCATGTACATGGTTGGTTAAAACACACTGCTTTAACTCTATTTTTCCGGGTGTCAACTGGGTTATATCTCATATGCTTAACCATCGCATGTTTAACAAGTGCATTCTTGAATTCTTCTCTAGATGGAAATATCTGCCCCACAAAAAATTCATGCTCATCTCTTGCCTCTAGCTCTCCAATTGGCTCAGCAAGCAATCGAGAATTCAAAATATATGGATCTTCAGCTAATGGAAACTCCTCCTCTAAGTCACTGTACTGATATGGGGGGAATTCATATTGCTCAATCTGCATATCATCAGCTTGGAATTCTAGTACACTTGTACTGGGTACTAATTCTTCTACATTTCGGATTTCAATTTCTTCCTCCCCACTCCAGGTTGGCTGAAAGATTTCAACTACTCTTATAGAAGAATTCAAACCCTCATCTTCTATATTATTTGCTTCTTCATTTAGATCAATTGGCAAATTCCTTGTAATGCTATTATCACCATACTGGGAAGATAATGGAATATTATTACTAGCTATTTGTAATCCTTTCCCCGTGACCGCATTATCATCAAGAGTATTCTATATCTCAGAGAGAATTTCGTCAACAACATTATCATCCCTGAAAAAAAATTACAATTACCTTTATCAGACTTTGAAATTGATAATAAAGGCCCTAGGAGCCCCTGAGGGTCTGAAATCATTTGATTTCAGGCCCAGGGATTTGATTCCAGGCCCTACCAGGGCCTGAAATCATTTTATTTCAGGCTCAGGTCGGGCCTGAAATCATTTTCAGGCCCAGGCAGGGCCTGAAATCATTTGATTTCAGGCCCACTCCGGGCCTGAAACATTACATTTCAGGCCCAGGGCGGGCCTGAAATCATTTGATTTCAGCCCCTCCCTTTCCCTGAAATAAAAGAAATTCAGGCCAGGCCCTGGGAGGGTCTGAATTCCTTTTATTTCAGTCCCTCCGAGGGCCTGAAACAAATTATTTCCGAGGGCCTGAAACAAAATATTTCAGTCTCTCCTATTGCCTAAATCTAATGAGATCATGCACTCCAAGGGCCTGAAATCATGTAATGCATATCACCCTAAGCCTCCTCCAAACATAAAAATAGTAGACAGAGTTTATCTTGATTAAAACTAGATCTGATACCATATCAAAGATGACAATCATACGTACATTATTATTTCTCTTAGTTACCAATCTGTTGCTTCCTTTTTCTCCTTCGACAACCTATTTTCCTCAGGTGCTTTGGTGATGAATCGAGTTGTGCAAGAAAGCAATATATACGTACCTTCGTGATCATTCGACTTGTACAAAGTAGTAATATATATATTGGCTGAGAAAAATTCGACTGCTACCCATCTGAACCACAAATTATTATTTTATTAATAAAGTGGTTCGGTTGTCTCAAAAATGTGTTTGATAAAGCCATTCATTGGCGGGAGGGGTATAAAAGTAACTTCACTATATGAAATGCGCCCTTTGGTATAATAGAAACCATGGTATTTCTTTCGGTAATTACGAATTGTTAGATACGTCCTTTGGTAAATTGTCATTTTCCTATTGAAAATGTTCCGTTGTTAGCGCTACATTGTCAGTCACCTTCATTGGTAAGAAGAATGACAAGTATTATG
>JAGFNQ010000280.1:69285-101163 GCA_024364735.1 Boesenbergia rotunda | reverse complement strand
GGACATTGTGCGTGCCCTAGCTGTGATATAGTCGCGAGCTCATCCCCCGAATCCCTGCGGACAACCAAAACCTAGGCATTGCTCGAAAGCGTTTCTGTGTGATCCTGAGGTGGGTTTTAGTGTTAACGTTGAAGTGGAGACTGATCGGCATAATACACCAAGGGGTTAGGGTTTCTGCACGTTGGATTTATTTGATAATGTCAGGCAAAAGGTCTGTGTGGTTCAGCGTCTTCTTCCTTGGCATTATCCACCAAGGTATGTTAGCGATATGCTTAGGTCAAACCAGCATTGTTTGTCAACATGTTTAAAATTATTTTGCTGAATAAATTTGTACTGTATATAAACTGTAGGATTCAGATGACATTGGACAAAAATTACGTTGGTGCAGTGTTTTAGGCCACTTTAAACAATTTTTTGAAGAATTTGACATTTTAAATGATCGACACATTGCGAAGATCAAAGGGTCGCCTTTCAGTTTTTTCCTGGACATACAAGAATTGCAGCATATCCGTGGAATTTTGGTTAATATATTTGAAAGTTGGGATTCAACCTCGCAAGGTTTTAAATTCTCAGGTAATAGTTTTAGTTATGAATTGTAGACAATATCTATAGTAAGATAAGACAGTAATATAGATGGCCTGAAATGATTAGTTTTTGATAAAGTTTAATCATTTCATTTTAGGGCTACTGAGGGACTGAAGTGAAAATGACTTCAGGCCCTCGGTAGGCCTGAAATAAAATCATTTCAGGCCTACCGAGGGCCTGAAGTTAATTTAGTTCAGGCCCTCGTAGGCCTGAAATGAATACATTTCAGGCCCACGTCGGGCCTGAAATGTATTTCAGGCCCACGTGGGCCTGAATTGAAATCATTTCAGGCCCAACGTGGAATAATTTCAAGCCTATATTCTTGATGATAACTAAATATTGTAATTGTTTCAGGTGTACCGGTTGCGTTCTCCAGACGAGATGTTGCTTTGATACTGGGTATAGTGGACCGTGGTGTTTCGGTCCCTATTAATTCAACTAAAGCATCGGGTGACCTCTATCGTACTTACTTCTCAAAAGAAAAACAACCTACAAGAACAAGACTTGAGGAGTTACTTAAACATTTTTCTAAAAGTGTTGAATCAGAGGATGATGTGTTATTAGTGTGTAAATTTTATATTTTGTATATATTTGTTTGTGTTTTATTTTCGTCTAGTACATATAAGGTTCCTCTAGGTCTTGTAGATATAGTAGATGATTATGACAATCTAGGTAGATTCAATTGGGTAGAAGCTATCCATCAATTTTTGTCTCCACAATTACCTAAGATTGGGGACTTATTTTCATCAACTCAGGGAAACCAGAGCACCACCAACCTCCCTTACCTAAAGGGATTTGCAGGGCTTTTGGCAGTGAGTAGAATTATCTTGTTAAATTTTATAATATTTTGATGTCATTAATGTATTTGGCTGAAAATTTGTGTAGGCATGGTTTTTGGAGCATGTACCAATTCAAAAACCATTCAATGTTGAAGGGCCCCGAATAAATAAGTGGAGGAATATTCCTTCGCATATTAGTAGGGTGAGGGGCCTTGTCGACCGACTCTCGTCGAAGAGGTAATTATTCTTAAATGTGATCTATCTGAGTTAGATAGAGAGGTAGTAACATTTGTGTACTTCGTAATTGACAGGTTATTGTTGAATTAATTCCTACCCTACATGAGAACACATTGTTTGAGAACCTTGATATCGGTGATGACATACCACGGCCAATGGAGACATCAGAAGGAGATGTTAGGCTATGTGGTGAATGCATTCTTAAGGACAACCGAATCAAGGAGCTAACAGAGGAGAATATATGTTTGAATGAAAGGGTTAAGGAATTACTTTCAATTATTGAAAAAAAAGGCATGGAGGGTCAAGAAAGCTATCCTGTAGTCGATCCTCTTTCTGATCCAGTATCTTGTACACCTAGGAGAGGACGTGACCGAACTCGGTATGATTACAGGGATACTCCAATTGACAGTCCAGTATGGCACCAGCTTTTACCTAAGGGGAAGCGGGACAGGAAACAAATATCAATTGTTATGGACAAGGGAAAAAGGAAACTTAGTGAGGAGGATATGGATGAAGCAAGAGGAAACATTTACGATGTAATGGAAGTCATGTCTGAAGAAGACATAGAGGAGGAAACAAGAAGAACCTCCGAACTATACAAAATGAGGCAACAAGGCATTGATGTAAGTGTGTTAATTTCATTTAAAATACATCAATTGTATTGAATTTGGTCAATAATTAGTTTGGGCTAAATAAATTTTATTGATGTAGTTTGTGAAGAAACATTTTATGAATACAAAGAAGAAAAATAAAGATAAAGAAGTGGTCTACCTGATAAATAGATTGGAGAATCTAAAGTAAGTTACAAAATATTATAGTTTAGTTAGTTAATATATCTTCTTATGTAATATATAATCATATCAATTTACATGGCAGGTTGGCAAATGAATTTATCTGGGAGGATGCACCCTTTGCTTTGAATTTGCATTCATTCTTACAAATCCTCAATGGAGAGGTTTTTACAAAAGGCGAGGTCATTGATGCCTTTTGTAAAATTTTATTTAGGGGAGCATCCGCATGTGGTAGGCCATACAACAAGTCAATATATTGTTCAACCTTCTTCACAGTAAGTGATGTATATTAATTAAACAGATATATTGTAGAAGAACTAATATTATGATATGGGTATTATTAATTTTGTGAATGCATATTTGTAGGCATCAATCAGATCGTCAAGAAAGATTTCCCTGCAACAAGTGATGAAGACTGATATGCTAGAACAAGGGTTTAAATTTATTTTAATCCCTTTGTGCAGTGATAATACACACATTCACTTGTTGGCGGTGGATACAGAATCCATGACTTTCAATCATTTTAATTCTCTTGCTAGTGGTCGTAAATATAAGCATGAATTTGACACAGCGGTGAGTAACCTTCCTTTATTCTTATATATAGTCATCATTTTGTCTAAAATGTCATTGATGGTGATTAATAAATTCATGATATGTTTGACAGGTAAAAGAACTTAAACAATATACTCGCGAGGAACTTACGGATATTCATCCATATCTACGAAGTCATCATCCCTTGGACAAATGGCCTTCCGTCAGACAAAAATATCCCCAACAAGAACATAGGTAACTAAATGAGGAAGAGGTTAAAAATTTTTCAAAATAAGAAAGTATTTTACAAACCGACTTATTGAAATCTAAAAAAGTGTTTGTTAATTTCAGCGTGGACTGTGCCTTCTTTGTCATACAATATGTTCGATGTCTCCTATACGATGAGAAGATGGATTTCAAACAAGGAGACATGAGTAGAATCATATTTTAGCTGACAGTTAATATTATGAGGGACATATTTTATAAAACTTGAGATAATCTGAATGCTGTATTGGTGATGTAAAAATCCATTGCTGTCGATTGACCTCCATTTGTATGGAAAAATCTTATTATGTGGATGTTGTTATGATTATGTAGATGTTGTTATTCTATATAATATATTGTCAACAAAAACAAAACAATTGGATGATGTTTATTCAAATCCAGTTACTGCACTGTTGTGTGCCAAGTGATACGGTCATATATAATAACTGATAATGCACTGTTGTGTGCCAGTTACTGCACTGTTGTGTGCCAAATGATCTATTCTGTCACATCTTGTAGGTAAATATAGAATATTATTCTAAAAATCATTATATAATATAATAAACAATATATATTATATAAATCAGATATGGGAGGTCCATCAGTGGGGTTTGAGCAAAACCCACTGATGGAACTAAACTAGACCTATAGCTTTGGAAAAAAATTATAATTTGAGGTTTAGGACACCTAAAATACTTTCTCCAACCTCAACCCTAACTACTGATAATGCTTTTTCAGAAATCCAGATATGGGAGGTCCATCAGTGGGTTTTGAGCAAAACCCACTAATGGAACTAAACTAGACCTATAGCTTTGGAAAAAATTATAATTTGAAGTTTCGGACACCTAAAATACTTTCTACAACCTCAACCCTAACTACTGATAATGGTTTTTTAGATATCCAGATATGGGAGGTCCATCAGTGGGTTTTGAGCAAAACCCATTGATGGAACTAAACTAGACCTATAGCTTGGGAAAAAAATTATAATTTAAGGTTTAGGACACCTAAAATACGTTCTCCAACCTCAACCCTAACTGTTGATAATGGTTTTTCAGAAATCCAGATATGAGAGGTCCATCAGTGGGTTTTGAGCAAAACCCACTGATGGAACTAAACTAGACCTATAGCTTTGGAAAAAATTATAATTTGAGGTTTAGGAAACCCTAAAATACTTTCTCCAACCTCTACCCTAAGTGTTGATAATGGTTTTTCAGAAATCCAAATATGGGAGGTCCATCAGTGGGTTTTGAGCAAAACCCACTGATAGAACTAAACTAGTCCTATAGCTTTGGAAAAAATTATAATTTGAGGTTTAGGAAACCATAAAATACTTTCTTCAACCTCTACCCTAACTGTTGATAATGGTTTTTCAGAAATCCAGATATGGGAGGTCCATCAGTGTGTTTTGAGCAAAACCCACTGATGGAACTAAACTAGACCTATAGCTTTGGAAATATTTATAACTTGAGGTTTTGGACACCTAAAATACTTTCTCCAACCTCATCAGTTGGTCCATCAGTGGATTTTAGGTGTCCCAAACCTCAAATTATAATTTCAGGCCCACATTGGGCCTGAAATAAATTTATTCAGGCCCTCGTTGGGCCTGAAATAACTTTAATTCAGGCCCAAGGTGGGCCTGAAATAAAGATATTTTAGTCCCAACGTGGGCCTGATAAAAGTTATTTCAGGCGCACAGTGGGCCTGAATGAAGACAATTCAGGCCCACCGTGGGCCTGAATTAAAATTATTTCAGGACCACCCTCAAATTATCAACAGTTAGGTAAAGGTTAGAGAAAGTATTTTAGGTGACCTAAACCTCAAATTATAATTTTTTCCCAAGCTATATGTCTATTTTAATTCCATCAGTGGGTTTTGCTCAAAACCCACTGATGGACCTCCCATATCTGGATATCTGAAAAACCATTATCAGTAGTTAGGGTTGAGATTGTAGAAAGTATTTTAGGTGTCCGAAACCTCAAATTATAATTTTTTTCCAAAGTTATAGGTCTAGTTTAGTTCCATCAGTGGGTTTTGCTCAAAACCCACTGATGGACCTCCTATATCTGGAATTCTGAAAAAGCATTATTAGTAGTTAGGGTTGAGGTTGGAGAAAGTATTTTAAGTGTCCTAAACCTCAAATTATAATTTTTTCCAAAGCTATAGGTCTAGTTTAGTTCCATCAGTGGGTTTTGAGCAAAACCAATTGATGGACCTCCCATATCTGGATTTCGGAAAAACCATTATCAGTAGTTAGGGATGAGGTTGGAGAAAGTATTTTAGGCGTCCTAAACCTCAAATTATAATTTTTTCCAAAGCTATAGGTCTAGTTTAGTTCCATCAGTGGGTTTTCCTCAAAATCCACTGATGGACCTCCCATATCTGGATTTCTGAAAAAGCATTATCAGTAGTTAGGGTTGAGGTTGGAGAAAGTATTTTATGGTTTCTTAAACCTCAAATTATAATTTTTTCCAAAGCTATAGGTCTAGTTTAGTTCCATCAGTGGGTTTTGCTCAAAACCCACTGATGGACCTACCATATCTGGATTTCTGAAAAAGCATTATCAGTAGTTAGGGTTGAGGTTGGAGAAAGTATTTTAGGTGTCCTAAACCTCAAATTATAATTTTTTCCCAAGCTATAGGTCTAGTTTAGTTCCATCAGTGGGTTTTGCTCAAAACCCACTAATGGACCTCCCATATCTGGATATCTAAAAAACCATTATCAACAGTTAGGGTAGAGGTTGGAGAATGTATTTTATGGTTTCCTAAACCTCAAATTATAATTTTTTTCCAAAGCTATAGGTCTAGTTTAGTTCCATCAGTGGGTTTTGCTCAAAACCCACTGATGGACCTCCCATATCTGGATTTCTGAAAAACCATTATCAACAGTTAGGGTAGAGGTTGGAGAAAGTATTTTAGGGTTTCCTAAATCTCAAATTATAATTTTTTTCCAAAGCTATAGGTCTAGTTTAGTTCCATTAGTGGGTTTTGCTCAAAACCCACTGATGGACCTCCTATATCTGGATTTCTGAAAAAGCATTATCAGTAGTTAGGGTTGAGGTTGGAGAAAGTATTTTAGGTGTCCTAAACCTCAAATTATAATTTTTCCCCCCAAGCTATAGGTCTAGTTTAGTTCCATCAGTGGGTTTTGCTCAAAACCCACTGATGGACCACCCATATCTGGATATCTGAAAAACCATTATCAGTAGTTAGGATTGAGGTTGTAGAAAGTATTTTAGGTGTCCGAAACCTCAAATTATAATTTTTTCCAAAGCTATAGGTCTAGTTTAGTTCCATCAGTGGGTTTTGCTCAAAACCCACTGATGGACCTCCCATATCTGGATTTCTGAAAAAACATTATCAGTAGTTAGGGTTGAGGTTGGAGAAAGTATTTTAGGTGTCCTAAACCTCAAATTATAATTTTTTCCAAAGCTATAAGTCTAGTTTAGTTCCATCAGTGGGTTTTGAGTAAAACCCACTGATGGACCTCCCATTTCTGGATTTCTGAAAAACCATCATCAGTAGTTAGGGATAAGGTTGGAGAAAGTATTTTAGGTGTCCTAAACCTCAAATTATAATTTTTTCCAACGCTATAGGTCTAGTTTAGTTCCATCAGTGGGTTTTGCTCAAAACCCACTGATGGACCTCCCATATCTGGATTTCTGAAAAACCATTATCAGTAGTTAGGGTTGAGGTTGGAGAAAGCATTTTAGGTGTCCGAAACCTCAAATTATAATTTTGTCCCAAGCTGTAGGTCTAGATTAGTTCCATCAGTGGGTTTTGCTCAAAACCCACTGATGGACCTCCCATATCTGATTTATATAATATATATTGTTGATTATATTATATAATGATTTTTAGAATAATATTCTATATTTACCTACAAAATGTGACAGAATAGATCATTTGGCACACAACAGTGCAGCAACTGGCACACAACAGTGCCATTATCAGTTATTATATCTGACCGTATCACTTGGCACACAACAGTGCAGCAACTGGATTCGAATAAACATCACCCAATTGTTTTCTTTTTGTTGACAGTATATTATATAGAATAACAACATCTACATAATCATAACAACATCCACATAATGAGATTTTCCCATACAAATGGAGGTCAATCAATAGCAATGGATTTTTACATCACCAATACAGCATTCAGATTATCTCAAGTTTTACAAAACATGTCCCTCATCAGTGGGTCCATCAGTGGATTTTAGTTGTCCCAAACCTCAAATTATAATTTCAAGCCCACGTTGGGCCTGAAATAAATTTATTTAGGCCCATGTTGGGCCTGAAATAACTTTAATTCAGGCCCAAGGTGGGCCTGAAATAAAGATATTTCAGGCCCAACGTGGGCCTGAATGAAGACAATTCAGGCCCACCGTGGGCCTGAATTAAAATTATTTCAGGACACCCTTAACCATATAATCTTTTGACTTCATCCCCCAAGTTCGATTACAGATTTTATCCCTAAACCCTAAAATACTTTCTCCAACCTCATCCCTAATTGTTGATAATGGTTTTTCAGAAATTCAGATATGGGAGGTCCATCAGTGGGTTTTGAGTAAAACCCACTGATGGAACTAAACTAGACCTATAGCTTTGGAAAAAATTATAATTTGAGGTTTCGGACACCTAAAATACTTTCTCCAACCTCTACCCTAACTGTTGATAATGCTTTTTCAGAAATCCAGATATGGGAGGTCCATTAGTGGGTTTTGAGCAAAACCCGCTGATGGAACTAAACTAGACCTATAGCTTGGGGAAAAAATTATAATTTGAGGTTTAGGACAACTAAAATAGTTTCTCCAACCTCTACCCTAATTGTTGATAATGGTTTTTCAGAAATCCAGATATGGGAGGTCCATCAGTGGGTTTTGAGCAAAACCCACTGATGGAACGAAACTAGACCTATAGCTTTGGAAAAAATTATAATTTAAGGTTTAGGACACCTAAAATACTTTCTCCAACCTCATCCCTAACTACTGATAATGGTTTTTCAGTAATCCAGATATGGGAGGTCCATCAGTGGGTTTTGCTCAAAACCCACTGATGGAACTAAACTGACCTATAGCTTTGGAAAAAATTATAATTTGATGTTTAGGACACCTAAAATACTTTCTCAAACCTCAACCCTAACTACTGATAATGCTTTTTCAGAAATCCAGATATGGGAGGTCCATCAGTGGGTTTTGAGCAAAACCCACTGATGGAACTAAACTAGACCTATAGCTTTGGAAAAAAATTATAATTTGAGGTTTCGGACACCTAAAATACTTTCTCCAACCTCTACCCTAACTGTTGATAATGTTTTTTCAGAAATCCAGATATGGGAGGTCCATCAGTAGGTTTTGAGCAAAACCCACTGATGGAACTAAACTAGACCTATAGCTTGGGAAAAATAATTATAATTTGAGGTTTAGGACACCGAAAATAGTTTCTCCAACCTCTACCCTAACTGTTGATAATAGTTTTTCAGAAATCCTGATATGGGAGGTCCATCAGTGGGTTTTGAGCAAAACCCACTGATGGAACTAAACTAGACCTATAGCTTGGGAAAACAATTATAATTTGAGGTTTAGGATACCTAAAATACTTTCTCCAACCTCTACCCTAACTGTTGATAATTTGAGGGTGGTCCTGAAATAATTTTAATTCAGGCCCACGGTGGACCTGAATTGTATTCATTCAGGCCCACCGTGGGTCTGAAATAACTTTTATCAGGCCCACGTTGGGCCTGAAATATCTTTATTTCAGGCCCAACGTGGGCCTGAATAAATTTATTTCAGGCCCTCAGTTGATTTGTGAAAAATCATCCGAGGGCTTGAAATCTCTAATAAATAACAAATTCCTCTAATCCCTCTAATTTCAAGTTGATTTGTGGAAAATCAGATAAATATATGATAATTAAAAAATTCCTTTTAATTTTTATGTGTTATATATTTGAAATAAAAAAATATACCTAAGTTATATGTAAAATAACTTAAAAAAAAGTTACCGTTTAGGGCCTGAAATCCTCTATTATCAGGCCCAGCAGTTAGTCAGCTTTAAAGGGTCCTTGGGTCCCTAGTGGTAAGCAATCATCTCCTAGATCCTGATTTGTTGCCATTTGAAGTTAGCGTGCTTACCTCCATTGGAGTTGTGGTGGCCGACATCCTCTTCATCGGACTAGTCGAATGGTACATAACCTAATATTTTGTTTTTTTCATTTCAGTGTAGTTTTTGCTTCTGACCTAGGGTTAGCGATTGTTGCCACTCAATGACCGAATATGAGGAGACCCTTGACGAACAAAATCTAAGTGTCATTTTTCCATCAGTTTCGAATAATTTTTGTTTGATGGTTCCTAAGTTCGGGATGGCTCCGAAAAGATCATCTTCAAAGAAAGCTGCTCCTAAAAATTCAAAGAAACAGCAAGGTCCTGGGGGAAGTCATGGGAAAAAACACCTAATACAACGAAAAATCAAATTGCCAAGCGAGTATATGAGTTTTGCCAATAGAGGTCGAACTAAACGAATGAACTGGAAAAGTAGCCTTTGCCATTTCAAAAATTTTATAGATTCTGTTCCACCCACACCAGCACAAGAACAATTGCTTCGAGCAACACCCTTTTCTTGGGTCCTCGACCTCCCCACTAGTTCTTGTGTAAGACCTCAGGTTCAAAATATGTTTGATAATTGGGATGAAGAAGAAAAGAGCTTTGTGTTCCACGGGAAAAAACTCAATTTCACAAAGGTTGACCTATCACTTATTCTAGGGCTACCAGACAATGGAGAGGTAATCCAACTTAACTTGATTTGAATGAGGCCTCTAGCCCACTGTACAAGGAATATTTTGAAGATTCCAGTTGTTCTGCAAAGCATTTGGAGAAACTAATATTGAAGTCTACATCCAATGACAAGCTGTACTGTCAGTTGAATATACTGTATTTTTTTCCCACAGTTCTTTTTTGTGGTACAAGCAGCACACTTGCCATTCCAGCAATGCCACTCATTGATTGCGTTGATGATTTTGACAATCTACCAAACTATAATTGGTGCAATGTCGTGTACAATTTCATGGCTCCTCAGTTGGAAGCCATTGGAAAGGAGGTCACATTGAGGCATACAGCACATGTAGGTGATACAAGCCAACCGACCAAGGCTCCCTTGCTCAAGGGATTTCCAAATATTTTGGCTGTAAGTTAGAGTACATCTGCCTGCTAATATATGATATGATGGATACTAATTACTGAATATAATCATGTTGTAGGTTTGGGTTACTGAACATATTAGTATTGCTGCTCCTCATCATCCTCATAGATTGCCAAGAATACTTCGCTGGAATTGGCCTAAGGCTCATGTAGAGAGTATCAAAAGGATGATCGACCGTATACCCACAAATTTAATTCTGGTTGATTTAATCCCATTTGATATAGAACTGGATTTAGTACCTCACTACTCTCCTGCAACTGAAGCACTTGAGGTACACAGTGAGGTATTAAAGCAGGCAGCCGAAGGAAGCCAGGCAGCAGAAGGAAGACTACAGGCCTTAGAGAAGGAAGGCTGCAATCAATGTATGGAAAAGCAAGAACATATTGATACCTTACAACAACAATTAAATGTAGCTCTTAAAAGTTTGGAGGATGTGAAAATTGAGTTGGCAACAGTCGTCAGGGACAAGGATCAAATAAATGCTCAGATCCATAGACTACTTGCTGAAAAGGATTCCCAGGTCAAAGAAAAAGATGAAATAATTGCTCAGAAGGAGACAATAATTGCTGATAAGGATTCCCAACTTAAGGAGAAAGATGAACAGTTCAAAAGAATGATAGTTGATCAAGATAGACTTAAAGATAAGGGTGACGAGACAATCCGACAGCTGAGTATACAATTGGAAAACAAAGGCTCAGATGACCCTCACCCACTTCAAAAAAAAATAAAATTAACTCAGGTAAGACCACCCAACTAGGGCAAAGGCAAAGAAAAAGAAATTCTTCAGGATGAGGATAAGGATGAGGGAGAGGATGAAGCTGAAGATGAGGAGGCTCCTGCCCCATCAATATCACAAGCTACATCGCAAACAACACAATCTGCAACCTCTACTCAAACAAATTTATCTGATCAACAAGTTGCTAAAGGGAAAGAACTCCAAAAGGTCAAAAGCAAAATCTTGAAGAATGCCAAGGCAATTTTTAAGAAGAATAAAGATGGGGAGATTGCAGAAACATTATTAATGCTTAGTAAATTAAAGTGAGTTAGTTGCTATTGCGGTTGTATCTATTTGTAAAACAATGAGGATTATTGTCATTCATTAATAAAATTTATTCATTCACTTTTAAATAAGGTGCTTACATTATGTTGATGTAGGTATCAATTGCAACCAGTATGGTCCAATGAGACCTTTACATTAGATATGCAATCATTTTTGACAATATTTGATTGGAATGACTACACCTCCGGGGATTGCATAAATACTTACTGGACTATTCTTGTAAATGAAGCAAAATCCTGTAACTCACCTTACCACCCCTCCATATTCTGTGGGGTGGGTTTTGAGGTAAGTAAATTAGCAACTTGGTTTATGTTTATTTTCTAGGATTGAGTCAACTAACACTTCCTTTTTAATAAACATAGGATTTGTTTGAGGTGATACATGCTGCAGCATTTGAACAAACAATTGCTACTGATACAAATAAGGCAATTAGATATATCTTCTGTCCTCTAAATAATGTAGATGATCATTGGCATCTATTGATTATTGACCTGGAGGAAAGTAGTTTCCTTCATTATAATTCTCTCGGTGCCACAGAAGGGTACACAGCCAAATATGAAAAAACTGTAAGTTTTCTATTTCTATTTGATATATAAACCTTTACAAAAACTCTGTGATGACCTCGAATTTTTACTAATGTAATTTCTATGTAGGTGGCGTTTTTCAAAATTTTGAACTGGTCATATTATTTCAATTGGAATAAAGGTTTGCTAGAAATATCGGAGAAAGAGATTAATAAAATTGTAGTACAAGGACCCACCCAAAGCAGATCGTAAGCTAATGTTTTTTTTTGGTTTAACACTACATAATCTTTCATGCTTGAATTTATATGCTAACAACACTGACTCATATTGCTTGTTTCAGGTTGGATTGTGCTTTCTTCATCATGTGGTTTGCTGAAAGTCTGATCTTTCAACGATCTACCAATTTTAGCCAAAAGCAAATGAAACTTTATCGTTTTCAGGTGGGATACAAAATAATGAGAGACAAGTTCTGAAAGCAAAATCTGTAATTTTTTTTTTGCTACAATCCATATATGTAAGTGTAATGACAAACATTGTATATTTGTAGTTATAATGTATGTAATTGATATTGAAATCAATGGAGCATTTCTTTCGATCCTTAATTTTGTGTAATCTCTAATCTTTAATCTTTAATTGTTATCGATAATATCAGTAATTTTTTAGTGACCTATTTTAATTTCAGGCCCACGATGGGCCTGAAATACTAGCATTTCAGGCCCAGTGTGGGCCTGAAATAAATCATTTCAGGCCCATGCTAGGCCTGAAATAATGACATTTCAGGCCCACCGTGGGCCTGAAATGATATTATTTCAGGCCTTAGCTGGGCCTGAAATGACATTATTTCAGGCCCAGCTTGGGCCTGAAATGATTTGTTTCTGGCCCACACTGGGCCTGAAATTCTATCATTTCAGGTCCAAGCTGGGCCTGAAACAATATGTTTCAGGCCCACGCCTCTGGTTGCAAAAAAATTATTTACAGTATGATTAAATATTTATACGCCAATCTTTTAAATAAATGAACATGTTGTGACCACATTTTTAAAAGATAAACAAGAAGGAGAGTACCTAAATACACATTGCATACCACAATTGAATTCCATTCACATCAAGACCTCATATTATCAGAATTTGGCACATCAGGAGGTTTGTATGATGGACCTAGCATATTTGGATTTTTCAAACCTCATTATCAGTTGTCAGACTTTACCTAATTATTGGTATTTTAGCTAGGATATGCTATTTTTCGTCTCCAAACATAGTCCTAATGATTATCTAAAACTGTGTTGATACAGTATCAGTTGGCACACAACAATGATTCAACAAAGCAAAAATCAGAGGGGGTTAAACAACAGATATTCAGAAAACATAGGACTTCAAGTTCCTGAAATTCCATTATTTTGGGTTTACAAATCATACGACTTCAATTCTGATATATTTTGCTTATATTGATTGGACACAAGGTAAAATGTATCATAATATTGAATTACTTCTATAAGTCACAATATTAACAACTAGTTTTTTTTAAGATTACTATACATTCAGTTATCCTCCTTACAAAATAAACACTTCCATCAGAAAATTTCTGCAATACATAAACCAATTAACTCAAGACCTTGGGGCTAGCGACATTCTACATGTTCTTTTATTATGGCTAAGTTGTTTGCACCGGCTGCATTTAAGTTTCACCTTGCCATTGTGTCTTGACTCAATCCATGCCTTCTTTCGTCTACCAGCCTGCACAAGGCTACGGGGACATCAAACTGTAATGTTGTTTACTCCACTAGGCCAAAACTGCTTGCTTCTACAAGGGTAAATACGATCCATGTAAACCCACTTCCAAGTTTCAGAATAAAAATAATGCTCACAATATCGGAGTGTATCGATGTTCCTGTGAATGATTACAGCTATAGCATGTGAGCAAGGGAGTCCTGAAATTTAAAACTCCCCACAATGACAAAACTTTTTTTCCAAATCAACAATGTATGAAGTGCCTCATGTTTCTACCTCCATTTCTGATTGAGAGTAAGGGTGAACCTTATAAGCTCTAGCTTTCTCTCTCCTTGATTCCATTTCTTTTGTAGCATGAGGTGTCAAAGCAACATGTCATTTGGAGACTTCCTCTCTACGGTTATAGAACCATTGAGCTACCTTTCTTCTTGTATTATCAATTAACCTATTTATGGGAAGCTCACGTGTAGACTTAAACAAAGCATTTAAGCTCTCCACACAATTCGTGGTAAGCATTCTGTACCTTCTCCCAGTAAAGTGTGCATTTGCCCACCTTTTAGGGTTAATGTTCTGAAGCCACTTATGAGCATCTGGATGTTTTTCAAGCATTGTCTGCATTATCATATCATATTGGAGTGTTGTGTTGGCTCGTGCTGCTGCCCAAAACAAACCTACAGCAGCTCTACTTCCAGTATCAGTTACCATATTACAAGACATGTGGTGGCAACAAAAAGCATGATGCGCGTTTGTGAATACTTTTCTGACTGCTGATATAATGCCCCGATGTCTATCTGATACTATGGTGAGTGAGTGATCATCGACAGCAAAGAACCTCTTTGTATGCTCTAAAAACCACTCCCAAGCAGACCCACATTCTACTTCAGTTATTGCAAAGGCAACTGGGAGAACATTGTCATTACCATCAATCGCCGTAGCAATCAACAATACTCCTGGATACTTTCCTCTTAGGTGTGTCGCATCAATTCCGATAAGTCTATGCAAATAAGACCTGAACACCCTTTGGCAAGCACCAAAAGCCCAAAAACACCTCTGGAACTGATTGTCACCATTCGTGCATAGTGCCACATAAGTTTCAGGATCTCTAGCTCTTAACTCACGCATATATTGTGGGAGATCTCTGTATGCCTCATCATAATCTCCAACAACCTTTTTCAATGCTTTCTCCCTAGCTATGTATGCTTTTCTGTATGATATCGTCACTCCAAATCTAGCTTTAATATCTGAAATAATCATACTTGGTTTGTATTGTTCATTATGAAGAAATTGCTCTTCAACAAAAGACGCAATCACATTGGTGTTCCTTTATATATTTTGTAACAGTGAACTCTACTTCCCCCTTTCCTACTACTCTCCATGTACATGGTTGGTTAAAACACACTGCTTTAACTCTATTTTTCCGGGTGTCAACTGGGTTGTATCTCATATGCTTAACCATCGCATGTTTAACAAGTGCATTCATGAATTCTTCTCTAGATGGAAATATCTGCCCCACAAAAAATTCATGCTCATCTCTTGCCTCTAGCTCTCGAATTGGCCCAGCAAGCAATCGAGAATTCAAAATATATGGATCTTCAGCTAATGGAAACTCCTCCTCTAAGTCACTGTACTGATCTGGGGGGAATTCATATTGCTCAATCTGCATATCATCAGCTTGGAATTCTAGTACACTTGTACTGGCTACTAATTCTTCTGCATTCCAGATTTCAATTTCTTCCTCCCCACTCCAGGTTGGCTGAAAGATTTCAACTACTCTTGTAGAAGAATTCAAACCCTCATCTTCTATATTATTTGCTTCTTCATTTAGATCAATTGTCAAATTCCTTGTAATGCTATTATCATCATACTGGGAAGATAATGGAATATTATTACTAGCTATTTGTAATCCTTTCCCGGTGACCACATTATCATCAAGAGTATTCCATATCTCAGAGAGAATTTCGTCAACAATATTATCATCCTTGAAAAAAAATTACAATTACCTTTATCAAACTTTGAAATTGATAATAAAGGCCCTAGGAGCCCCTGAGGGCCTGAAATCATTTGATTTCAGGCCCTACCAGGGCCTGAAATCATTTTATTTCAGGCCCAGGTCGGGCCTGAAATCATAACATTTCAGGCCCAGGCAAGGCCTGAAATCATTTGATTTCAGGCCCACTCCGGGCCTGAAACATTACATTTCAGGCCCAGGGCGGGCCTGAAATCATTTGATTTCAGCCCCTTCCTGGCCCTGAAATAAAAGAAATTCAGGCCAGGCCCTGGGAGGTGCAGTGTTCCTTTTATTTCAGTCCCTCCGAGGGCCTGAAATAAATTATTTCCGAGGGTCTGAAATAAAATATTTCAGCCTCTCCTATTGCCTGAAATTTAATGAGATCATGCACTCCAAGGGCCTGAAATCATGTAATACATATCACCCTAAGCATCCTCCAAACATAAAAATAGTAGAAAGAGTTTATCTTGATTAAAACTAGATCTGATACCATATCAAAGATGACAATCATACGTACATTACTATTTCTCTTAGTTACCAATCTGTTGCTTCCTTTTTCTCCTTCGACAACCTATTTTCCTCAGGTGCTTTGGTGATGAATCGAGTTGTGCAAGGAAGCAATATATACGTACCTTCGTGATCATTCGACTTGTGCAAAGTAGTAATATATATATTGGCTGAGAAAAATTCGACTGCTACCCATCCGAACCATAAATTATTATTTTATTGATAAAGTGGTTCGGTTGTCTCGAAAATGTGTTTGATAAAGTCATTCATTGGCGGGAGGGGTATAAAAGTAACTTCACTATATGGGATGCACCCTTTGGTATAATAGAAACCATGGTACTCCTTTCGATAATTACGAATTTTTTGATACGCCCTTTGGTAAATTGCCGTTATATCAATTTTATATTTTGCTTCTCTTAGCAATGAGCACTTCAATAATGTTACCGCCGAAAATTAATTATCCTCATTAATATTAGAACAACCGCTATGAGTCAGAGAATTTTTAAGATTCTTGCAAGACCTCAATAATGTTTCATCATCTATACGTAGTAACCTCTCCAAGTTGAATAAAAAAAACCAAATATTTCTTTATATTTTTTAAACCGTTCAAATCAATTTTCATAGAAGAACAAGCTTAAACAATTATAAAGTGAAAATAGTTAATTCAAAAAGCTTATGTAGTTAGATTGTGTTAGTTCCCCACACAAATAACACATTTATCTTGAAATATAGTTTCAATGTCCGTGTCACCTATCATTTCTTTAGCTTCAACATGTTATAATAACCATCCTATCTAAATTCTTCTACAAATAAAATAATTTATCATAAAAGTTTGATAGCAATATAAATATCCATATTTTCATATAAAGAAATTATTTACTCACAATGTTAATAGCCTACAAGAACCTATATCAATTCAAAATTCTCAAGTTTATATAACGCTAAGAACTCGTCTTCACTCTTCATTTTGGGATTTTCACTATTATTTGCCAAGTGATGCATGCTAATCGCAAGTATATAGTCATCATCAAGTAGTAAAATTATCATCCTCAAGGATAGTGGAGTGGAATACAAGTTTACGTGCAACGAAAAACTATTTGGACGAATCAAATTTGAGGGAGTTGTTGTGAAAGAGTAAGAGATTTTTGTAGGTTCGTGTAAGCCGGTTTAGAGGGGATGAATAGCCCTAAAAAATAAAGTTTGTAGTCCTAACATTGACGGGAGCTTCGTGCATTGAATTACTTTTTTTTTTATAAAATTACTAGGACTTTATCCTTATCTAATATTTGCTTGACCTCAACCTACAATGACTTTAATGCTTATAAACATATCAACTCTAGAACATCCAATACCTAAAGACTATTTCTTTAGGACTTGATCTATTGTCTAATACTCAATCAACCTTGACCTAGTAAGAATTTCTCTTGTTTAGAGTTTACTCTTATAGGACTTTATCCTTAGTATTTAGTCAATCTTAACATACTAGAATTTCATCACTTGTCAATCATCCAATCTTATTGACCTACCAAAACTTTCATCACCGTCAAGGATCTAGTGCTCCTTGGCCTACTTGGATTTCCATTACCCGTCAACATCTACTCCTTTTGACTTGTTAAGACTTTTAGTACCAACACATATTGAACTTCTCCATTGCATAGTGTCTAGTCTACCTTAACTCCATAGGTCTTTGCTCTTGCCAACTCTTAATTAGACTTTTCATCTACCAACACCTATTGAATTTCAACACTATCAAATGTCTAGTCGAGCTCAACTCATTTGGACCTTGTCACTATCAAATATTAGTCAACTTTGATCTATTTGACTCATCCAAACATATCACTTAACAATCAAAACACAATCTATCTATCAGACTTGATTGTACTAATAGATGCCTCATCTAACGCGGAAGAAGATTCATCATACAAGGAGGAATCTTTGTCCAGCAATGATGAATATAGCTTGTTTGACTAATTCTTTGGCTAGGTCAAAGGAAAAGTTTAAGCCACTCTAAAGGACATAAAGTCATGAAGTAAGAGACTTTGTCATCTAATATTTGCAAGGATCAAGAGGAAGGCTCATCCTAAATTGAAAATTTTGAGAAAGAGCATTCTTCAATGAAATTGCAAATAGAAAATCTAATGAAAAGCTTGAAATAGTTTACTTGAGCTCTAAGTTTATTGATATGATAATTGTGTAAGTACCCCATGTCAGTTTTTGATGTGATCAACCGATTTAAGTTAGGTTCTGGTATTTTTAATCTCTCTGTCAAGTGTGCAGGAACATAGGAGCGGAGGAAGTCGAACGTAAGACACAGTGGACGAGAAGGATTACACGAGGAAGTGAACCGACGGGTTCGGTGCATCCGAGGGACGCAAAAGCTGCGGAAGAGTATACCGGTGGAGCGAGAAGGACGTGCGCAACGTCCGAGGAACAAAAAGCCGAAAGGAAGGATGCTCGAGGGGCGAAAGGACGAAGTCGGGTTCGGGTGAGTCTAACTCCGGTTGGCTAGAAATCACCTAAGAAGACCAAAAATCACGCTAAAAACTGGTCAGCAGCTGCTGACCTAAACCAGTCTCGGGCGCCCCTGTGCATACAAGCGTTCGAGAGGTTATTTTATCAATAAAGCTAGTCGTTTGCGATCGTTGCGCTGCGGATAACTCTCAAGCCACTTGCCAACCGCCCTAGAGCACTCGGGCGCCTCAGTACTGCCACGTAAGCAAACGGATAAGTTTGTCCGGGGCTATAAATAGGCCCCTGGAGCCCAGTTTTAATTCACTCATTCATCTCAAGCATTAGCAACCAAGTTCTGTATAGTTTTTATTTTCTTTTCTGAGCTTTTTCTTGTGTAAGTGCCTTCTCCACTAAAAGGAGTTTATTCAGGAGATACGTGTTGGTGCAAGTTGCATTAGGGATGTCCTCCTCTAAGTGTTTCAATGTTTGACAATATACTTAAGTCAGTGATACATTGAACAAGGGAAGGGTTAGCCAAGAAAAATGTAACAAAGTGAACCAAAGTCTTAGTTATCCTAGGCACGAAGTCCTGGTTCGAAGAATTGGGCAATAAGTCCTGGTTCGAGGGATTGGACACTAAGTCCTGACCGAGGGAAGACCTGGTTCGAGGAATTGAGCACTAAGTCCTCGCCGAGAGTCGGGCACCGAAGACCTGATTCGAGGAATTGGGCACTAAGTCCTCGCCGAGAGTCGGGCACCGAAGACCTGGTTCGAGGAATTGAGCACGAAGTCCTGGTCGAGGGTTGGGCACCAAAGTCCTGGACCTAGGGTTTGAGCACGAAGTCTTGGTCTGAGGGATTGAGCAACTTAGCTGAGCGATGACTAAGGATATAAGTAGAGACGGGTCGAGGGTCAGACGTCTTGAGATCCGAGAGTATTGAAGGCTATGTAAAAGTCCACCCGAATGGACTGGGTGACAACCGTCTCCTGAGAGGAGTAGGTGAAAGGCGCGCTCCCGGGGGTGGGAACTTGCGTCGGTTCGACCTAGGGTTTCGTGGGAATCCGAAGTCAGAACCAAGTCCTTAAGGTTAAGATTGTGTGTGTATTTACTTTGTATTTGTGTATCTTGCAGGTACCTAGAATGGAAGATAAAGCAGGCAAACAACGCACAAAGCGGCTGGAAGGCTGGCTGCTAGGCGCCCCCATTGAAGGAGGCGCCTAGATGGAGCTAGGCGCCCCCATCATCCAGGGCACCTCCATGAAAGGAGGCAAAACAGGGTTTCATTCAGGCGCCTCATATGATACAGGTGCCCTGGTTGAAAGTTGTATCTGCTGCTGCGAGTTCGAAGCAGAGATAAGCTTTGACTCGGTTCATTGAGGCGCCTAGGAGGTCCAGGGCGCCCTGGTCAAGAGTGTTATCTGCTGCGGCGAGTTCAGCGTGGAGATAAACTTTGACCAAGCCCTTTGAGGCACCCCAGTGATCACAGGCGCCCTAATGAAGTCTATAAAAGGGGCTTCGACCCCAAGGCTCAGAACAGAACTTCCAGAACCATTCTAAGCTGTCCAAGTGACGACAATGTGCTAACGACGAAGCTCTGCGACCAGGAGGCTCCAGGAGGAAGTACGCGGCACTTCGGAGGTCCAGATCGGCCGAGTCTTCAACTTTCGTTTGGTTTGAATTTTACAATTCCGCACTCATTTTTCATATATTCTGATTGTAATTTCTGCACTGTAAGACGAGTTTCTCCGCCTCCGGAAAGGTCGGAAAGGAGACCATTAGTGGACGGGCGTTCCCGTGCTTAGGCCTTGGATGCACTGACCGTGGAGGGTTGGGAACCAAGTAAAAAATCCTGCGTGCGCTGTGTTGTTTGTTTTCTTCGTTCTGTATATTTTTCGCTGCACTAACGCTCTGTTTAGAACGAATCTCGAAATGTTAATGAAGTTTCTGGAAAGATTTTTACGGTTGATATTCACCCCCCTCTATCGATGGCACCGGTCCTACAATTGGTATCAGAGCCTGACCACTCTTCACCGGACTAACCGTCGACGGTGCAAAGACTCCAGGAGTTGAGGGGGAACCCAGGGGTGAATCAGGTATAATTTTTTTAAAAAAAATGTTAGTTTTTAAATTCCACATAATATGTTTCAAATGCAGAGAGAGAGGGTGTTGGGAACGAGATGGCTAGAGAGGGGGGGGGGTGAATATAGCCAATCACTTCTTCTTAGAAGAGTTATCAAATTTCTGCACTTGAAGTAATTAATAGCACAGCGGAAGTATGAGAGAACAAAACATGCAGAAACTAAAACCAAAACCTAACTAGCAAGATTAGCAAGATCGCTAACAAGGAGATTTTACAAGGTTCGGGGATAACTTGCCCCTACTCCTTGGCGTGCCCTTAAGGTGGGCGATCCCTTGATCGTTGGAAGATCAAGCCCCGGTGATTACCGGATATGAAGCAACCTCCTTCTCGGTGGAGAAACCTCCCCACAGTGTGTTTCAAACAATGATATAGAATGAGCACAAAGAAACAACAAGAAGGATCTTACTCAACCACTTAGCAAGGACAAAAACACAGCAAGCTTCCCTGAGTTCCACCCAGTGGCGATCTCACGCAGAACCCTTCTTCGTGTCTTCCCACTGTCGGACTCCAAGTCTCTTGTTTTCTCCTTCAAGCGGTCAAGTATGATGATTGCTTTTCAATAGCTTGCTCAGAATGATTGAAGAACTCTAGAACAGCAAGCTTAATCTGGAGCAAAAACAAAAAACAGGAACTTAAGAGCACACAACACTGTTGTTTTTTGAACACTACAACTCTCGTTCCTTTTGTTTCTCCGCTAAGCAACAGATGATCTCATCTCCAGCAGCCTACAGCTGCCTCACTGCCAACGCGCCAGCTACACTGAACCCTAACTGAACTTCCTGAGCTCCCTCAGCCAAGCTTCAGTCAGCAGTTTCAGTCCTGCATCCAGCCGTTGCAACCTGTGTGGAGAAAGGGACAAACCTACTCCAAGGAAAGCTCTCTTTGACTTCTCCTTGAGTGTTTGAATCCTCCCCTGTCACCTGAAACTCAATCAGAGTATTAAAGTAGCAGATCAAACAGCATATCAAATATCAGAGGAATGTGGCAGCGAATCGGTTGTGTTCAGACGCGATCAGAGCGTCTGACAATGCAATTTGAATTAAAGTGATCGGTCACCGGACAGATCAGAGAGCCTCCTGATCGGTCACTAGACCGATCAGGCTGGTTCCAGACCGATCAGGCTCCGTCCTGATCGATCCCCAACGCTCAATCAGAAATCGCGATTTCTTTGAGATTCTCTTGGACCGATCACCAGACCGATCCCAGGTCGTGGATCGTTCACCGGACCGATCCACCCTTATATGAGGCGATTTCTGAGTTTCGCAGGCAAACCCTCCTGATCGGTCAACTGACTGATCAGGGATCTTCCTGATCGGTTAGCCCGATCAGGTCATCCCCAGACCGATCAGGCTTCGTCCTGATCGATCTTAGTGAGGAGCCCGCGAAGCTGGATCGTTCAACAGAACGATCTGCACAATGATCCTGATCGGTCATCAGACCGATCAGGAGCTGTTCAGCAAGTGAACTCAACCTCACTGCTTGCTCCCTAATCGGTCACCAGACCGATCAGGAGACAGTCAATGGGTGAAACGCATACTCCCTGATCGGTCACCAGATCGATCAGGAGCAGCACAGTTAGGGATGGAAATAGGCCAGACGGCCTGTCAGGGGCCTGTGGCCTGGCCTGGCCTGGCCTGTTAAAAATTAAAATAATAAATAGGCTTTTTTGAAAGCCTGATTTTCTTATCAGGCCAGGCCCAGGCTCAATATAAAGCCTATAAAGCCTGACAGGCCGGCCTGGGCCTGTTAAACATGTATTCTATAACCGGCCTGGGCCTGTTAAACATGTATTCTATAAATTACCAAATGTCAAAATATAATGTAAATGTAGAGTTTCGATCCCTGACCTCCTGCCCAAGCCAATACTTATCTACACCCACCTAACCAACAAATCATATCTGTTTTGATTAATATTGCTAGCTTCAAATCTATATCTATCATGTTTTCGAATTAAATTATAGGCTTTGTAAACAGGCCACAGGCCAGGCCAGGCTATCGAACAGGCCAGGCTCAGGCCTAAAATAAAGCCTGTAACAGGCCACAGGCCAGGCTCAGGCCTGTTTGCTATTATATAGGCCTGGCCTGTTAAGGTGAAAGCCTGGCCTGGCCTGGCCTGTTTCCATCCCTAAGCACAGTAGGTTCCCAACCTCACTGTGTGCTCCCTGATCGGTCACCAGACCGATCCACGAAGGAGCAGCGTGCCAGAATCCCTGATCGGTCACCAGACCGATCCAGGGACTTAAACTCAGCCCTCCAAGCTAAGTTTCCATCCACCTTAGCCCTCCAAGCTAAGGATTTTACATCTAACTCTCCAAGTTGGGAATTTGCACCTAACCCTCCAAGTTAGGACTTTTCACCTAGCCCTCCAAGCTAGGACTTTTCACCCAACCCTTCCGAGTTAGAATATCATCCAACCTAGCCCTCCAAGCTAGGCACCTGACCCTCCAAGCCAGGACTTTTCACCTAATCCTCCAGGATGGGAATTTGCACCTAACCTTCCAAGTTAGGACTTTTCACCTAGCCCTCCAAGCTAGGACTTTTCACCCAACCCTTCCGAATTAGGACTTTTCCAACACCTAGCCCTCCAAGCTAGGATTTTTCACACCTAACCCTCCAGGTTAGGATTTTTCCAACACCTAGCCCTCCAGGCTAGAATCCTCCAAATCATGCCTAATCCTCGATCAGGACTTAATCATAATCATCATCATCAACCTAAACTAAAATCGTTATCAACACCAAAACAGCAATCAGGGCCAGACTGCATCAACAATCTCCCCCTTTTTGTTGTTTGACAACCCGATTTTAAGTTTAGGGATTCTCAATCAATATTCCAACTTTAGAATCATAGGGGAATCCAGATCCTCCCCCTACAACATGATCATTCTAAACTTAACCAATCCACACTCTCCCCCTTTGTCGAACACCGAAAAGGGGCAAGAGGGGCTGTCAAGATTAAGATAAACTCCCCCTCAATCCTAGAGGTATCCCAACTCATCAAAAATGTGATAGTTTGTGGAATGATCATACGAACACATGTGAAAAATTATACCAAGACATAGTAGTCACATGCATCATATGAGTATGAAATATAAACCCATGCCGTAATATTCATAAGTATCAAATAGACATGGCAATGTAAGCATGAATATGGCAATTGAACAATCATGCAAATAAAAGGCATATAACCAACATGGCATCGACAATAATAGATAAGCATGGCAGGTAAAATCAGATAGGGCAAAGCATAAAACATCCAGACAGGTAGCAAAGTACATGTGACACAAGGTCACAACAATCAAGTCACAGGGCATACAGCCCAAAAGTCATACAACACAGTCAAATGATAAGACAGCAGACATCCTAGCTCAAGTGTCAGTGGGAGGGTCGTCATCGCGCATAAGGTCATCCATCGTCGCATCAGTCGATCCCGGTGCAGCGCTGCCCGAAGGAGGATCCTCTGGAAATGTATGGCGACGCCACTCATCGTACCACGTCTGCTGCAAAGCCTGTTCGCAGGCCGCATTGGGGAATCGAGAGCTAGAAGAAGGCTGGGGCCTTCTAGAAGGGGCAGAGGAGGAAGGAGCCTTCCCCCTCGAACTTCCCTCCACGACCTCCTTTCCCTTAGATGACTTTCTAATGAGGTTTGAATTGATCATGACACAGAATTCAAATGATTTGGTAAGATGGACATGGGTTGAATCACACATACAAGAGTTGATCATCATAGATAATACCCAATCAAAAGATAGATTCGATCAAGATCAAAATAGGATAGTGAAGAGGTGAAAATTTGATCATTTGGTTGGAATGGGAGCCCACGGCAACAATAAGCAAGTCACGGCACAATAGCAAGAATACGAATAAGACTTGGTTAGCTCCACAAACATATATTCCAAGAACTGTTGTGAAAATAAAACTGAAATCAAAGCTTACTTAGGCGCCATGGGTGAGTTTGAGCAAAGGAGGAAGAAGCTGGTTCCTCACAGTTGAGAGAGGCCTGCTCAATGAAAACTCTCGGACGCAGAGAGTTTGGGGCAAGTGGAGAGCTCGCCGGAAGATACCAGAGGGGATCTCCGCAAAGGTTCGCACGCGCGTGAAGAAGGGAGACGCAAGAACTCTCTCGCTCGCACAAGGTTGCGCAGAAGAGGATGTTTCGGCGCTAGGGTTTGGGAAAACGAGGGTTTGGAGAGAGTTAATCGGTTGGTGGATCGGTCCACCAACCAAAATTTAATGCGTTTGAACGGATCACCGTTCGATCTGATTTCGTCCAAACCGATCAGGATACAGCCTGATCGGACTGGCATGATCCTGATCGGTCGGATGATCGATCAGACTCGCTCCTGATCGGTCGGGTGACCGATCAGGATTCGATCAGTAGGGTCCGGAGAGAAACCTCTGAGCTCCCTGATCGGTCTGGGACCGATCCCCATAGGGTGCCAGATCGGTCCGGAGACCGATCCAGGCTAGCTCAGTACACTTAGTCAGATTCCGGGAGATCACGGCTTGCCTCGCAGATCGGTCTGTGGACCGAACACCACAGGAAGGGGTCAGATCGGTCTGGGGACCGATCAGCCCTATGCCTGATCGATCCGGTGACCGATCAGGGTTCCTGATACGAACTGAAATGTTCAGTTTCAGAACTTCTGAATTTTCCAAACGAGATTTGATGGACTTTGTCGAACTTGTACATGATTTTATGACTAAAATTGATCTCTGAACAAGAATCAAAAGTCCTTATAGGTTCAACAAACACTTTGACCCATCCAAATGGAGTCAAACTCATTCAACAATCAATCAAGCAAATTCAACCAAATTTTGTTTCCAAATCCAAGTTTCCAATCAAGTTGCCTTGATTGGAATGTTCAAGTATGATCATGGAGCCATATACACATATGCTATGCAATGGTTTTCCCCATACTTGGTCACCACCGTGATTATTATCTCGTTAACTTAATTCCTCAAGGGATGCAATGACATTTTGAGAAATTGAGTTAAACCTAACATCTCACCCCATATCTAGCAAACAAAAACGTTTTGTTAAACCTTATAGTTTGTGTGAGATGTTCCCAAAGTTACCCAATTGTTCCCAAAAATTTTGAAATCATCATGAAGGGTTTTGACCGCAATTTGAACATCATGAAGCGCGACACATTCCCAATTCCCGTCTTAGGAAACTAAATTCACTCTCGGAAAGTGGTTTAGTGAAAATGTCAGCTAGGTTTGACTTTGACTCCACATGTGAGAGTATGATGTTCCACCTAGCTACATGATCCCTAATGAAGTGGTGTCTTACCTCAATATGTTTTGTCCTAGAATGATGGACCGGATTCTTGGTTAAGTTAATTGTGCTAATGTTATCACATAACACTTGCACACCCTTGTAACTCAATCCATAATCCTCTAAGGTGTGGATCACCCACAACAATTGTGATATACTCTCTCCCATGACGATATATTCTGCCTCGGTAGTGGAAAGAGCAACACAATGTTGCTTCCGACTCGACCAACTTACTAAGGACGATCCTAAGAATTGGCAGCCCCCACTAGTGCTCTTCCGGTCCAACTTACATCCAGCGTAGTCGGAATCCGTATAGCCCATCAAATCAAAAGATTCGATACGGGGATACCAAAGATCTACACCAACTGTACCCTTGAGATATCTCAAAATTCACTTAACAGCAATTAGGTGAGATTCCTTGGCACAGACTTGATACCTAACGCACATACCTATAGCAAATAGTATATCTGGTCGACTAGCTGTGAGGTATAGCAAACTACCTATCATGCTTCGATATTGAGTTAGATCAACGGGTTTACGACTCTCATCATTATCTAATCTTGTGTTTGTAGCCATGGGAGTGGTTACCTCTTTCGAATCACTCATATTGAATTTTTGAAGCATTTCTTGTGTATACTTTGATTGGTGCACATGGATACCATCGCGAGTTTGCTTGATTTCTAGTCCAAGGAAGAAAGTCAACTCTCCCACTAGACTCATTTCAAACTCACTCTCCATGTGTCCGATAAATTCACGTAAATAGCCCTTGTTGTTTGAGCCACAAATTATGTCATCGACATATACTTGGGCTACAAATATATTGTCACCATCTCTTCGTAGAAATAGTGTAGGGTCTATTTGACCTCTAACGAACCCCTTTCCAATCAAGAATGTCGACAACCGCTCATACCAAGCCCGGGGTGCTTGTTTAAGGTCATAGAGTGCCTTTTTGAGCTTGAACACGTGGTTTGGATATTCGGTACTCTCAAACCCCGGAGGTTGTTCGACATAGACCTCCTCCCTAATCAGACCATTTAGGAAGGCCGATTTGACGTCCATTTGAAATAATATGAAGCCACGGTGTGCTGCAAATGCAAGCATCAATCGGATGGACTCTAATCGTGCCACGGGAGCATAAGTCTCATCATAATCAAGGCCTTCAACTTGACTGTAGCCCTTGGCTACCAAGCGTGCCTTGTTTCTAATGATTTCTCCCTTGTGATTTAATTTGTTTTTGAAGACCCATTTGGTTCCAATAATGGTGGTCTTCTTAGGTCTAGGGACTAAGTCCCAAACCTGACTCCTCTCAAATTGACCTAGTTCATCTTGCATCGCAATAATCCAATCGGGATCACTTAATGCTTCATCAATTTTTCTAGGTTCAATTTCAGAAATTAGAGCAACTTCATTAGCCTCATTCCGGAAGAATGATCTAGTCCTAACCCCTTGATGGATGTCTCCAACAATTTGGTTTTGGGGATGACTAGAGGCTAATCTCGTTTGTTTTGGTGTTGGTGGTGCTTCTTGAACGGGTTCACTAGACACAAGTTCAGCCTCAGGATCCGGCTGATCAAGGGGTTGTCTAGGCTCACCATCATCTGACTCATCACCCTCAACAACACTCGGAATTTCATTCAAACTAAGTCTCCTTAGTTCGAGTTGAACTCCTTCTGCATTTTCTGATTGGTCAATTGATTTCGGAACCTCTTCAAAAACCATATCAGAAGACTCTTCAACTAATCTAGTTTTCTTGTTGTAGACTCGGTAGGCTTTACTAACGAGGGAGTACCCGACTAGTATCCCTTCATCAGCTTTTGCCGTGAACTTTCCAAGGTGAACCTTGGTGTTTAGGATGAACACCTTACAACCAAACACTCTAAGGTGTTTAACCGTAGGTGGTTTCCCAAATCAAAGTTCATGGGGAGTCTTTCCTAAAAACCTATGGATGAGAACTCGATTTTGCACATAGCAAGCTGTATTTACAGCTTCAGCCCATAAGTAACTCGGGAGTGAGTACTCATTAAGCATGCTTCGTGCAGCCTCTTGAAGAACACGGTTCTTCCTCTCTACAACACCATTTTGTTGTGGTGTTCTAGGAGTAGAGAACTCATGTCTATAACCCTTATCTTGACAAAATTCTAGAAACCTTTGGTTTTGAAATTCACCTCCATGATCACTTCTTATTGTCTTAATTCTTAATGATTTTTCATTTTCAATTCTTCTACAAAAAGAAATAAAAATATCTAAGGTTTGGTCCTTATGTTTTAAAAAGAAAGTCCATGTATATCTAGTGAAATCATCAATGATAACAAAGCAATATCTACTTCCATTCAATGATATGATAGTGCTACAATCAAATAGATCCATGTGAAGTAAATATAATGCATTGGAAGTACTTACAGCGCTTTTACCTTTATGTGCAGATTTTGTTTGCTTACCCATTTGACACGCATCACATAATTTATCTTTTCCATACTTGATGCTTGGTAAGCCTCGAACTAGTCCCTTGTTGGCCAACTTCCGGATGTTCTTCATGTTCACATGTGCTAGCCTCCGGTGCCAAAGTGTGGACTCTTCTTCTTTTGACATGAAACACTTAGCAAAAGCATTAGTAGCACTTTTAAATGAAACTTGATAAATATTGTCTACTCTTGCTCCCACTAGTACCGTGTCCAAGGTGTCATTTTGTCTAATTAGACATTGACTTGGTTGGAAGTCAATTGTGTAACCTGTGTCACACAATTGACTGACACTTAGGAGATTAAACTTCATCCCCTTGACTAGAAGGACATTTGAGATTCTAAGACATTCGGATATTTGAATGTCTCCTATTCCTATGACCTTAAGGCTACCATTGTTACCAAATGATACATTACCTCTACTCTTCTTGTGAAATGTGGTAAACAATGATCTATCCCCGGTCATGTGTTTGGAGCATCCACTATCAACAAACCAAGTTGATAGATGCTCCCCCTCAATCATAACCTACACAATTCGAAAAATAGAAGTCTTAGGTACCCAAACCTTGGGACCTAAAGCATCAACTAAACATGACTTAGGCACCTATGCCTTGACAACTTTCTTTTGAGTCTTAGGTGTCCTAGATTGTCTCATGTCAGTCCTAGACATGAGAGATACGAATGAGGGTTCCTTAGGGCGATAACCAATACCAGCCCTATTGTAAACCGCTCTTTGGGCATTTAGGATCATGTCTAGGGTCTTAGAGCTATTTGAGAATTTCCCAAGAATATTCTTGAGCTTCTCAACTTCACTCTTCAATGATTGGTTTTCCTCTACTAACACATTATCATGCAAATCACTGATTTCCTCAACCTTAGAGGATTTCAAGCTTACAATCTCATGTTTCAAAGATTTAATTTCATCTTCTAGTAATTCAACATGCAAGTCATCAATGTTATCATCC
Source organism: Boesenbergia rotunda (assembly GCA_024364735.1). Lineage (NCBI taxonomy): Eukaryota > Viridiplantae > Streptophyta > Magnoliopsida > Zingiberales > Zingiberaceae > Boesenbergia > Boesenbergia rotunda. The sequence continues at coordinate 71,663 of JAGFNQ010000280.1, read as the reverse complement.
CTAGAAGCTTTCAATTGATCATTTTCTAATTGCAATGCTTTAACTTTGTTTTTGGATTTCTTAAGCATACTAGTTAAACATGCAATTGCCCTATAGCATTTTTCAAGCTCGGGAGAAGTTACCTCTTCATCATCCGAAGATGATGAAGCCGCGTTTGAGGAGCTTGAAGATTCATCACTGCTCTCCTCTCCAAGAGCCATGAGAGCCACTTGCCTTGTGCTCTTCTCCTCCTTCTCATCATCGGATGAACTAGAGGATGACTCATCCCAAGAAGCCTTCAAAGCTTTCTTCTTCTTCTTGGATTTCTCTTCTTTTCTTTTGGATTTCTCCTCCTTCTTAAGCTTCGGACATTCATTCTTGAAATGCCCTTTCCTACCACACTCAAACCAAGATGCATTATTCTTATCAAGCTTGAATTCACTAGTGTTACCTCTCCGAAACGTCGGTCTCTTCGCATCATCCTCCTCACAAAGTTGGCCATTTCGGATGAAGAAGAGCCGCTGCCATCCTCCTCGGAATTGGATTCGGATCCAGAAGAAGATGAAGATGATGAGACCTCCTTCTCCTTCTTCTTCTCCTTCTTCTTCTTAGTGACTCGATCCCCTGCAACTAAGGCAATCCCCTTCTCCTTGGGGCCTTTGTTAGCCATTTCATGCAATTCAATATCACAAAATAAATCATCTAACTTTACAATAGATAAATCCTTGGATACTTTGTAGGCATCCACCATGGATGACCATAAAGCATTCCTTGGAATTGCTTTCAAGACATACCTCACAAGGTCGCGATTCTCAACCTTTTCATCAATTGAATGAAGTCCATTAAGGACTTCCTTGAACCGGCTATGGAGCTCACTTACCGACTCATTCTCCTTCATGGAGAGATTTTGAAGTTGATTGAGGAACAAGTCCCTCTTTGCAATCCTCGAGTCTCGGGTGCCTTCATGGAGCTCTATGAGTTTGTTCCACAAGTCTTTTGCACTTGTGAAGGGACCAACCTTGATGAGTTGGTCTTTGTTCATGCCACATTGTAGAGTGACAACCGCCTTCGCGTCGGCTTCACTCTTCCTTGTTTGTTCGGCAGTCCACCTCCATGACTCAAGTTCTTTGCCTTCATCATCCTTAGGAGGGATGAATCCCTCCTTCACCGCGAACCACGTATGGATATTCATCTTCAAATAGTATTCCATTTTTGATCTCCAATATTGGAAGTCGGCGCCATCAAAGAATGGAGGTCGAGTGGTGGAGAAGCCTTCTCTCAATGCCATCTTGTTGAGAACTCTCGGTTGTTAAGCCGTAAACAGAGCACCAAGCTCTGATACCACTTGTTGGGAACGAGATGGCTAGAGAGGGGGGGGTGAATATAGCCAATCACTTCTTCTTAGAAGAGTTATCAAATTTCTGCACTTGAAGTAATTAATAGCACAGCGGAAGTATGGGAGAACAAAACTTGCAGAAACTAAAACCAAAACCTAACTAGCAAAGATTAGCAAGATCGCTAACAAGGAGATTTTACAAGGTTCGGGGATAACTTGCCCCTACTCCTTGGCGTGCCCTTAAGGTGGGCGATCCCTTGATCGTCGGCAGATCAAGCCCCGGTGATTACCGGATATGAAGCAACCTCCTTCTCAGTGGAGAAACCTCCCCACAGTGTGTTTCAAACAAAGATATAGAATGAGCACAAAGAAACAACAAGAAGGATCTTACTCAACCACTTAGCAAGGACAAAAACACAGCAAGCTTCCCTGAGCTCTACCCAGTGGCGATCTCACGCAGAACCCTTCTCCGTGTCTTCCCACTGTCGGACTCCAAGCCTCTTGTTTTCTCCTTCAAGCGCTCAAGTATGATGATTGCTTCTCAATAGCTTGCTCAGATTGATTGAAGAACTCTAGAACAGCAAGCTTAATATGGAGCAAAAATAAAAAATAGGAACTCAAGAGCACACAACACTGTTGTTTTTTGAACACTACAACTCTCGTTCCTTTTGTTTCTCCGCTAAGCAACAGATGATCACATCTCCAGCAGCCTACAGCTGCCTCACTGCCAACGCGCCAGCTACACTGAACCCTAACTGAACTTCCTGAGCTCCCTCAGCCAAGCTTCAGTCAGCAGCTTCAGTCCTGCATCCAGCCATTGCAACCTGTGTGGAGAAAGGGACAAACCTGCTCCAAGGAAAGCTCTCTTTGACTTCTCCTTGAGTGTTTGAATCCTCCCCTGTCACCTGAAACTCAATCAGAGTATTAGAGCAGCAGATCAAATAGCATATCAAATATCAGAGGAAAGTGGCAGCGAATCGGTTGTGTTCAGACGCGATCAGAGCGTCTGACAATGCAATTTGAATTAAAGTGATCGGTCACCGGACCGATCAGAGAGCCTCCT
>JAGFNQ010000280.1:0-66865 GCA_024364735.1 Boesenbergia rotunda | reverse complement strand
AGATCTAGCCGCTCTTGAATCAGACGACCCGGATTAATCGTAGGCTTGATAATTCGATCCGGTTCACATCCGACTCAGGTTTGACCCAGTATGCCCTAGGTCCAGGATCCTTTCATGCCTACAAAAATATATCAGAAAATTAGTGGCCAAATAATCCAAAAATTTTGTAATTTTGCAATTAAGTCCAAAATAAGATAAAGTTCCAAAACCTAGGGTAAAATCATAATTAAGCAATAAAAACATGGATCAAACATGGAATTTAGCAATTAAAATAATCAATAAAATGGTGCTTATCAACTCCCCACACTTAACCTTGAGCGTCTCGCGAAACAACTAAATATGTATCCCTTAGATTTTCTTAAGCATAATTAGAAGCAAATGAAAAGAAATTACCTAAGATTGTCAATTCTCATAAATCTAAGCTCTATGAATTAGTATCATGTCCTTAAATCAACAACTTAGCCTTTTCATCTATCATGAGTCATTGAGATGAATTTAAATCACTAGCCTTTCATGGGAAGTTTTTGTGGCTCTCTCTTAAGTCCTAAATTGATGGTGGAAGTGGAGCTCACTCTTACACACATGTTTCTTGCACTACCATAGACTTGCTTATTGTCTAATCTCAACCATTATTCATGAATAGGATCAACAACTATGAAAACAAATGAAAACATGAAAAATGGTGAGAAATGGAATAAAAATTAAGGAAATGGAAAAATTGATGGAGTGGGAGACTTGGTTGCTCAAAAATGTTTCCAATGTGCTTTTGCCCCTCTTGACAGTCCTCTAATGATATCAAAAGTGTGGTAAAGTCAGATTTAAGTAATGGCCTTTGATTTGGATGAAAAACCCTTTCTTTACTTCCTTGTGCCAAGTTGCCTTTTGTGTGCCATTTTTTCCTTTCTTCTCTTTTGCTGTTTTCTGTTTCTTTTTTTTTCTGCTCTCTTAGTTAACTTCTAAATTCATTTCCTGGTCTCAATCTGCTCAGTTGGATACTTGCTGACCAGAAACTAGCTCCAATCCACATTTCCGTGACCTTCTTGATACACAATCCTTCAAGTTGGCACACCTTCCACTTAAATTTTCCTTTTTCTGTTTCTGTGTTTCAGCTCACGGTAGATTCAATTCAAATCTCTGATTTCTTCACATCAGTTAGCATAAGGAGTAATTAAGCACTTAAAGTATTCCACATCACAAATTCTGCTCAACAAAATTCAATTTCAGCCTTGGTTTTGGTCAACTCAGCTCAGCAGTTTTTTTTTCTTTTTGTTCTGATTTCCTCCACTTCTAATGGAGCCTTTCAGATCTTGCAAAACTATCCCTTCATAACTATCAGTTAGCATCAACTATCAGTGGAGAATCTCAATTGTTCCATTCGAATCCCTGATCAGCAGAATTGAATTCAACCACAGCCTTCACTGCATTTTCTGTGTTTGTTTTTTTTTCTGCTGCAATTCCAGCTCAAGATCTCCATTTCTCTGCTCTCCACCAGCTTCAACGTAGTCTCTACAGAATGTTGCTGATCTTGGCATCCTACAATTCCAACTTCCAAGTTTTGATCCAAGTCAATTTCCCATCCAAAATAGCAAATTTTTGTTTTCTTTCTTCACCTTGGCACAAGCGTTTGCGTGCCAAACCTTTTTTTTTCTTTGCACGCTCTTTGGATCTTCACAATATACTAAGGAATTGAGATTTCCAATTGCTTCAATCCTTAAACACTTCTTCCCACTTGATCTTGGTATCAATCCAACTTAGCACAAAAATTTTTTTTCGAATTGAAGTGCATCCTTGATAAAAATTTCTTTCATATCACTAGTCACTCCCCCACACTTAAATCTTTGTCTGTCTCGGGCAAAATAGCACTAAGAAACATCTCAAGCACAAGTCCAAAGAAAAGTGAGGGTAAGAGTAGGAAATAAGTAAAGAAAAGATGGAATGACATGATTTTTGCTAAAAATTGATGTGGAAAGGAAAACAAAATGATTAGCCTCTATAGATGTGATCCAATCATTGAAATATGGTTTTGAAAGAACCTAAGCAAGTTCTAGAGCACAATAACATAATGTGTATCACGAAAATAAGGCTAATTCTCACTAGGTCAAAATAATTCATCCCAAGTTCTCAATTAAGAATCTAAAGCAAGTAGTACTCAAGTATCCAAGATTTCATCCATAGCTCAAACCCTAAGTTTTTACAACCAAATTTAATTTATTTTCCAAGAGATTTTAAAATGACATGAAGATAACCTAGAGGGATACTTTTATTTCCTAATCATGCAAGAAAAAGTGGCAAAAGAAATAACAAGGTATTTACAATGACTCCTATGCATTCTACTCTACTCATGCATTTATTAGCAAGGACTCATTTCAAAGGAAAATTCTAATTCTAGGAAGCATGAAAATGAAAAATGAAATAAAAGAAAATACAAGAAAAATCAAACTCCCCTTTATTCTGGTGGACGGAGTCTATCCAGAAGTAGCCTCCACCTTGGTAGTGGAGGAGTTTGGGTGGCTGGGAGATTTGGAACTCCCTCACACTTAAACTTCACAAAAATTTGCTCTGGTGGCCTCAGGCGATTCAGGTTCAAGAGCCATGTCAGAGGTGGAGTGCTTTGAATTAGAGTAAAATCATCTCCTCCTTCTTTCTGCCTTTCAGAAGTCCTTCCAGGAGGTTGAAGTCTGTTCAGTTGGAGTACCCACTCCTGAAGTCTTCTGGACCCTGCAAAATAATGTAATACCTCTCTCAAGTGTTCAGGGTCAGACAGAAATGATATAAATTCAGTCTCTGCATAAAATGAATCCAAAACTGCATCATGTCCAATTAAATCAAATTCTGGTATCTCAATGAAATTTTCAAAATCATGTTCTACAAAAGTTGCATCCAGGAACTCATCACAAATAAATGAATCAATTTCAGGCTCATCAATAGAAATTTCACAATTATCTTCTACAAAGGATGTATAAAGCAAAGGGTCACAGCCAATCAAATCAATATCAGATATCTCCATGAGTTTTTCACATTCAACCTCAGCATATGACATAGCAAGAGATTCATCAAAATAAATAACATCGAATTCAGGCACTTCTAAAAAAATTTCACTATCCATATTCACAAAAGATGTATCTAAAGATTCATCATAACAAACTACATCAATTATGGGTGCCTCTAAAATTATTTCGCTATCCATATGTACAAGAGATGTATCAAGTAATGCAGTACGATCAATGAAATCAATGTTTGGTACCTCTATTGGATTTTCACAAACAATCTCTACACAAGGTATATCAATAAATCCATCGTAATCAATAAAGTCAGTACTAGGTACCTCACTGTATTTTTCTGAACAAAGAGGAGAAATACTTACCTGAGCGTGCTGGATAATACCTGGAGGTTCTATAATAGTAGATGTATCTGTGGTCTCCTCCTGGTCATGTTCATGCTCCTCTTCAACCTCAGGCTCTGGTGGACAATCAACTGGTGATCCTTGGGTGCTTGCTTCCACCATGCAAGTCCCTACACTTTCTGGTTCATTCTCTAAATCTTGTGGTGGTCCCTGGGGCTTAGTGCAATCCCCTACACCTATGGAATCATCTCCTCTGCATGCTTCTCCTGTAATATCTGCAACAACAGTGTCAGAAAAATTAGGACCATCAATAATGCTATCATCAGAAAATAAAAGTCTAGAATGGTCCTGTGGAGCTTCAATTTCTTCTTCTGGAGCTGAAAAATTTAGAATTGGATTTTGAATAGGAGTCTCCTATTTGTCCAACGCCTCTTTCGATGTCTTGAAGCCTTTGCTGCTTTTGATGATATTGTACAACTTGTTGATAAATCTCCTCCATTCTTTGTTGTTGTGCCTTATTCTCATTACGATTCTCAAAGCCTCCTTGGTTAGCATAGCTCTTTGACTGATTTTGAAAGGATGAAGTAGGCTGAAAATTTTGAGCTTGCTGATTTGGTTGAAAACAATGCTGTTGAGGCTGATTAAAGGGTTGATATTCTTGGAAACTTTGCTGGGAGTTGTAGCCTTGAAAGTTCTGATTTTGGTGTGGAAAATTCTGTGGCAAGGGCTGAAAATTTTGATTTTGAAACCCTTGGTTGTAAGGCTGAAAATTTTGATTCAAGGGCTGTGTGGGCTGATAAAATGGCTGGTTTTGAGGCGGATCTTGCTGAAATGTTTGACACACTTGCTGCCCCTGTTGATATGGCTGGAATTGAGGTTGAAATTGATTATTTCCATGCTGAAAATTTTCAAAAGGCTGCTGGAAATTTTGGTTAAAATGCTGAAATTCTTGCTGAAATTGTTGTGGTGGCTGGAATTGTTGTAGTTGCTGAATTTGAGGCTGACAAAACTGATATGGTTGCTCAAATTGGGGTTGATAGCTCTGAAATGGTGGCTGCCCATGCTGAAACTGTTGAAAATTTTGTTGACTTGGCTGCTGAAATTGGAAGGGCTGACTTGGCTGACAATTAGGCTAAAAAAACTGATTTGGTTGCGGAAATTGATCATTCGGCTGCTGGAAATTCAAATGGGGCTGCTGGAAATCAAAATATGGCTGCTGGAATTCTTGGAGAGGCTGTAATTCTGAATTGGGTTGCTGAAATTGTTGACATGGCTGCTGGTAAGTAGATGAATCACTGTTGGGTGTTATTTGTTGATTCAAATGATTCAACCAAAATTTTAACTCTGACAGAGCACTTGTGATCTCTTTACAGTCCTCTGGTGAAAACATTTTGATCTTGCAGCCCTGTCACAAATCAAACAAGAAAAAATGGCAGCAACCGTATATGAAAGATAAAGCAAAATAAAATAGAACCTAATGATATGTCAAAAAGCATACAAGCAAAAATCAAACAAATCAACTAGTTGCTTCCCCGGCAACGGCGCCAAAAATTTGACAGACCCAAACTATGTGTCACGAATGTGGGCCTCAAATTTAGAATTTATAAATGAAAGCTGGAAACCCTTTTTACAATCAAAATCTGAAAATGTAATATAGGGGCCACAGGTCGTATTTTTCTCAGGGACTAGTTGAAGGTTTGTTTGAATCGTGTTTGTATTTAGGTGTCGTTTGTGTTTTCAGGTTTTAAATAAATCTGATTTGGGTTTTGTTTCAATTAGAAATGGAAAAGCGATGAAAAGCAAAACCACTCAATTAAGGAAGCTACACAAGGAGTTGGCACCAATGAACTCGTCTCATGATGGATTAATCAACCAACTAATGAAGCTTTACAAACTCCGGGAAATCAAAGCTGATATCAAAACTCACTAATGAAGATTCTTTTGCTTCAAGGTTTGCAATTCAAAAACAGTGCTAAACAGCTTGATATGAAGAAACAAACCCTTGTGAAACAGCTGATACTTTTGTGCCAAGCCTAATGCTATCAGTTCAGAGATGCAACTAATCGATGCAGTTTGGAAAGCTAACTATCAGAGAAGAAAAATGCTGGAATGGAGGAAGAAAGTCGGATCAAATCTGGTCAATTAAATCAAACTCACTGCAGAGATGAATTGCAGAAAACAGAGTACGAATACCTGTATTCAGGAATTCAGAACTGGAATGCAAAATTAAATGGAGCAAGCTGAGTTCGAATGCATTAACCTAAGCTAAGAAAAACAAGCTGAACTCAACTGATATTATTTGACTTCAATGCAGAATGTAAAGAAAAAAAAACTGAAACATGGTTGAGATGCAAACCGAATCTGAAAATCAGCATGTGCAGAAATACTACGCTAAACAACTACTAAGAGATAAAACTAAAAATGAACAACTTAATTCAACTAAATTAACACACTAAGTGCGAAATAAACTAAGGAATTCAGAACCTAAGCGAATTTGCAGAAATCAAGTTGGCACACAGTCTGAAATTGGCACGCCACAACTAAGTTGATACGCAAGCAATAAATTAAGAACTAAACTGAAATTTAACATCAATTAATCACTAACAAGTTCCTAAATTGCTCAACTTGAAGGACATAAACCTAATTAAGCAAAAACTAATCAGAAACGAGATTAACCAAATCTGAAACCCAAACAGAAACTAAACTACAGCAGTAATGAAAATTACAACTAATAAACGAAATTAACTAAGAAATCTAAACCCCAATCGCTCCATTAGCTCAAAGTCTCCTTGTTCGTCACGCAAGGGCTGGCTTCGAACCCCTAGGCTCAGCAATTCACTGAGGAACTGAATCGAGTGGCTGCATTTAGCTCAAAACTGTTCAAGGAGGAAAACCCATTCGAATTCTTCAATTTGACCTTGTCTGATTGAAATGAAGGTGCGGGAATGTTCCAAGCTTGTCCGAGAACCCCTCCAGATGGCTTGGATTGATGTAATTCTTGACAAAACCAAAATCGAAGGTATCAAATACAAAACTGCCGAAACCCTCAAGCAACCCTGTTCTTGCCCAATTCCAAGCTAAAACTCCACCGATTACTCTCCCCAGTGACCTCGACTTGATCTAGATGAATAGATGAGGTGGTCGCGCCCCTTGAATGGAAGAAATCTAGCTAAGAACAGTGAAGAACAAAACGAAGAAGGAGCTGCGGCGGAGACGCGACAAGGGAAGCTGCGGGCGATTTCTGATTAAATAGTTATCAACGGACGGCCCAGATTGATCGGAGGATATCCAACGGCTGATCTTCATCTGATTGGAGCCAAACTTTTATGAGGATGATCTGGGGTCAGGATCTACCTTGTGGTAGCTCGGATCCTCCAGATATGCAACGGATGGTCCAGATCAACTCTATCTGTGAATGGACGCTCTAGAGCCCTCCTTGCTTGATCCAACGGTTGATTGAGCTCTGATTGGGATGAAACCTTCAGATCTTGATCATAGAGCTTGATCAACCCTAACCCTAGCTCGGATTGCTTCAGATCGTCCCGGATGGCTCAGATCTAGCCGCTCTTGAATCAGACGACCCGGATTAATCGTAGGCTTGATAATTCGATCCGGTTCACATCCGACTCAGGTTTGACCCAGTATGCCCTAGGTCCAGGATCCTTTCATGCCTACAAAAATATATCAGAAAATTAGTGGCCAAATAATCCAAAAATTGTGTAATTTTGCAATTAAGTCCAAAATAAGATAAAGTTCCAAAACCTAGTGTAAAATCATAATTAAGCAATAAAAACATCGATCAAATATGGATTTTAGCAATTAAAATAATCAATAAAATGGTGCTTATCAGTCACCAGACCGATCAGGCTGGTTCCAGACCGATCAGGCTCCGTCCTGATCGATCCCCAACGCTCAATCAGAAATCGCGATTTCATTGAGATTCTCCTGGACCGATCACCAGACCGATCCCAGATCGTGGATCGTTCACCGGACCGATCCACCCTTATATGAGGCGATTTTTGAGTTTCGCAGGCTAACCCTCCTGATCGGTCAACTGACCGATCAGGGATCTTCCTGATTGGTTAGCTGTCCGATCAGGTCATCCCCAGACCGATCAGGCTTCGTCCTGATCGATCTTAGTGAGGAGCCCGCGAAGCTGGATCGTTCAATAGAACGATCTGCACAGTGATCCTGATCGGTCATCAGACCGATCAGGAGCTGTTCAGCAAGTGAACTCAACTTCACTGCTTGCTCCCTGATCGGTCACCAGACCGATCAGGAGACAGTCAATGGGTGAAACGCATACTCCCTGATCGGTCACCAGATCGATCAGGAGCAGCACAGTAGGTTCCCAACCTCACTGTGTGCTCCCTGATCGGTCACCCGACCGATCAGTCATCGCTGGATCGGTCACCAGACCGATCCACGAAGGAGCAGCGTGCCAGAATCCCTGATCGGTCACCAGACCGATCCAGGGACTTAAACTCAGCCCTCCAAGCTAAGTTTCCATCCACCTTAGCCCTCCAAGCTAAGGATTTTCCATCTAACTCTCCAAGTTGGGAATTTGCACCTAACCCTCCAAGTTAGGACTTTTCACCTAGCCCTCCAAGCTAGGACTTTTCACCCAACCCTTCCGAGTTAGAATATCATCCAACCTAGCCCTCCAAGCTAGGCACCTGACCCTCCAAGCCAGGACTTTTTCACCTAATCCTCCAGGATGGGAATTTGCACCTAACCCTCCAAGTTAGGACTTTTCACCTAGCCCTCCAAGCTAGGACTTTTCACCCAACCCTTCCGAATTAGGACTTTTCCAACACTTAGCCCTCCAAGCAAGGATTTTTCACACCTAACCCTCCAGGTTAGGATTTTTCCAACACCTAGCCCTCCAGGCTAGAATCCTCCAAATCATGCCTAATCCTCGATCAGGACTTAATCATAATCATTATCATCAACCTAAACTAAAATCGTTGTCAACACCAAAACAACAATCAGGGCCAGACTGCATCAACATAGGGCACTATAAAAATCAGTGTCCTACTCGTAAGGCTCGAACTTCACAACCAGAAGGAAAAGAGGCACGAGCACCCGGAGTCCGGAGGGATAAAAGTCACGTACGATACTTCAAATGCGAAAAGTACGGACACTACAAGAATAAATATCCGGCAAAGGTACGTTAAATTTATATTTCAAAAAATTTTCAAATTCCTGCACTGTCATATGATAAGTTAGAAAATTTTTCTGAAAAATTAAATTCACTGCTTTCAAATTAATATTTTGCATACCCAATTAGAAAATATAGATATTGCTAAAATGTCAGAAATTAATTGTTTAATCCTGAATGTAAATTCAATGATTTTTAAAATTAATTCTGAAATTAATTCTGTAATTAATCTTAATGTTAACACTGAATTTAAATTTGTAAATCTTACTGATAACTCTGAATTTAAATTTGAAAATCTTATTGATGACTCTGAAAATTGTGAGATTAATCTTGAAAATATTGAAAATATTTATGAGGACAAAGATGATATTTCAGAAAATCGTAAGGATAAAATTGAAAATATTTCTGATAATTCTGAGGATAATAGAGATAAAATTTGTTTAGATGATAATTTAATTATAGATAATGTTGAAGATTACTACAAAACATTAACTTGTGGCCTAAATTACTCCACCTACTTTGAGGATATTGAAGGATGTAATTTTGAGGATGAGGAGGAATTATTTGAGATCAAAGCTATAGTTAATAAGGTTCACAATGATTCAAATAAATCAGAATTATTAGAAAAACTTGAAAAGATAAATAAAGAAGAAATAGTAAAGGAATCAGAAATTTTTGAAATAATGAAAATGATGAAGCTAAACCCACAGTTATTATCTAATCCAGAAATGTTGAAATTTAAATCTAGTTAAATCTTAACAATTTTTATCTTATTTATTTCAATCTTAAATAATCCTTAATTAACTTAATCTTAATTCGTATTTAATTTAACTTTAATTAATCTTTAACTAATTCAAATTCAATCAATCTTTAATTAATTCAAATTCATTAATCTTTAATTAATTCAACTTTAATTAATCCTTAATTAATTCAAATACATTAATCTTTAATTAATTCAACTTTAATTAATCCTTAATTAATTCAAATTCAATTAATCTTTAATTAATTTGACTATAATTAATCCTTAATTAATTCAAATTCAAATTCAATCAATCTTTAATTAATTCAAATTCAATTAATCTTTAATTAATTCAACTTTAATTAATCCTTAATTAATTCAAATTCAATCAATCTTTAATTAATTCAAATTCAATTAATCTTTAATTAATTCAACTTTAATTAATTCTTAATTAATTCATATTCAATCAATCTTTAATTAATTCAAATCAATTAATCTTTAATTAATTCAAAATCAATTAATCTTTAATTAATGCAAAATCAATTAATATTCAATTAATTCAAATTCAAGTAATTCCTAATTAATTCAATTAACCCTTAATTTAATAACTTCGATTAATTCAACATCAATTGACTTTAAGTAAATCTTAATTAATTCAACTTTAATTAATTCTGAATTCAGATCCAATTAATTCTTATGTAACTTAAACTCGAATTAAATAAAATCTTACCCAAACCGCAATAATTAATTTAATACAATTAAATATGTCAAAGTGGGTTGGCATATTCGCGGGTTCACACGACATGTATCAAATCAGGAATTTGATACATCATTAGAAACTTAAGCAAAATAATTTAACTTGTTTGACTCATGTATAACTGTCATGCCATGCATATGAAATTTTCTTAAAATATATGTCATGTCATTCACGTTTAATTTTATGCATGACTTAGAACAGTTATAGGAAAAAGACTAATTAAAACTTGAACAACCTAGTATTAGGTGGAGGTGAGATGATAGTATGTTAGGGAAGCCCTTCTAATAAGGTCAAGTGTTTACTACTTGGTCTGTTTAGTCTGGTGGAACTAGCCAAAGCTACCGATCCAAGACCTAAACTAGTTAGACCAGAATTTTTCAAAACGTAACTTTGAAAATGAAATTTCGGTAAAAGGCTTTGTCAAGGAAAGTGTTGTTGCTCCAATAAGGCTACAACCAAAGAAGGTCTTGTGCCTCGCCAAGACCTAGAAGCCAATTACTGAAAATTAAATTTAATTTACTGTTTGTTAAATTTAAATCAACACAAGCTTTGATTAAGTCTTAGATTTAACAATAAATTAAGAAAAATGATTCAAGCATCTCATAATGCACCTATAATAAGGCAACCATGCTTGCTGTATTGAGACATCAAGAATAGGTGAGATGTTAAGAACTAATAAATTAAAAAATATTCTTCAAAATTGTTTTTCAAAATTATTAGAATATTTTTCTAAAAATATATTTTCAAAATAGTGCTTTAACATAATAATATTTTTATGGAATTCATGCTTGTCTGATTGATTATATATGATAAATTTTCAAAAATTATACTCTTTTGAAAAATTGGTTGACCTACACAATTAGACACAAGCCTCTTAGGTCAACACTAAAGTCCCCTAAGGCATTTAGATAGAGTCAAACGGTACAGGGGGAGTGTTTTATTCTTTTTAAAAAAAATTTTGTGCTTTAAAAATCTCTATATTTTAAAATGGCTTTCGAAAACTATGCCTTAATTACTATCACTTAAGTTTTTGAAAAAGCTTATGCTTTAAAAGTTATTCATATTCCAAATTAAATTTTCTAAAACTTATCTTCTTAAAAATTACCATACTGTCATTCTTGGTATCAAAAACTGTTCTTTTGATTTTGATAAACCCTAAAGACACAAAGGAGGTCTACTTAATGATCTACAAGGACCCCGAGGGTGTGTCAAATTTTTGGAGAGTCTAAGTCAAAAGAAAACTTTCTGACAAGTTTTTTTCTAAAAATTTGTTTGGCAATTATTTTGGAAATTATTAAATAATTTCTTTGATCTGAACCAAACCCTAAGGACTCAAAGGAAGAGTACTTGTGGTCAACAAGCTTCCTAGGACTAGGTCAAGTTTAGGGGGAGGTCAAATTAAAAAAAAGGGGGGGGGTTATTAAACATTTCAAAATAATATATTTTCGTGCACTATATCTTCAAAATCTTGTTAAAAATATAAGTATTTCAAAATACTATTATTCTATTTTTCAAAAAAAATTTAAAATCGTTTTGAAATACTTTTAGAAATTATATTTACTTGAGTTTGGACAATTTCCAGGACACTTAGAGAATGCCCTTGTAGTTAACAAGGTTTCCTAGGATTGTGTTAGACTGGAAAAGAAACCAAAGCAAGTAAAATATTATATGTTAAACACAATATTTTTGTAAGTACTTTCAAAATATAAGTCAAGTAATTTTTTTTCAAATTCATAATATTTTCAAAGTATTTATATTTTTCAAATGCATAATATTTTTCAAAAAGTACTTATATTTTTCAAAAATACATAATATCTTTCAAAGTGATTTATATTTTTCAAAGATACAGATATTTTAAAAGTACTTGCATCTTTCAAAAAGCTCAATATCTTTTAAAAGTACTTGCATTTTTTTAAGCTTAATATCTTTCAAAGTACAAGGTTTTGCACAATATTTTTCAAAGTATTATTTTAAAATGTAAAAATCTCTAAGTGAAATATTTTTTTTAAAAAATGCATTTTTTTCTAAGGAAAAATCATTTAAGTATGCAATTCCTTTTGAAAATCTTTCTCAATAGAAAAGTTTTTCCAAGGCAATAATTTTTTTCTAAGTGAAAAATTTTCTAAATTTTCTGAAAATACAAAATATTTTTTTGCACAATACTTTTCAAGGTGTAATTTTCTGATGCAATTGTTCTTGTTAAACTAGCTCTCTGCTATGATTTCAAAAATTATACTAAGTACTTTCAAAAGAAAATCTTTTATTGTTGGTGCAAATGTTTTGGTCGTATTTTTTTGATGTATGACAAAGGGGGAGAGTGTGAGCTTAAGTTAGAAAATTTTTGTTTCTTCCCAAAGGATCAATGAAAATCAAAAATTCTTTTTCAAAAAGGGGAGAGTGAGCTTATCTTAGAAATGTTTTTCTCCCAAAGATCAAAATGTATTTTCAAAACTTAGATTATTTTTTTCAAGTTTTTGTTGGATCGAGAGAATACGATAGAGGAGGGGGGTGAATATCGTAAAACTTTTTCAGATAAAACTTTAAGAGAATAAGCAGCGGAAATTAAAACAACCAAACGGGAACACAAGGATTTAGTTGGTACGGAGTCGCGGTCGGCTCCTACTCCAAGGCCCACGGTCCTTGACCGTTTACTGTGGGCAATTCTATAATACGCAAAGTGTTTTACAAAGAATTGTACAGTAAAATTGCAGTAAAAGAAAACAGATTTACTCTTCGAGCTCGACGCCCGATATAGATCGTACTTTGGTGCGGAGGGTCGTCGTCGGCGCTTAGAATCTCGAGATCTAAAGTTTCCGGAGCAGAGCGCTTGAGTCGAAGAGCGTAGAGGCGTTTGGAAAGTTGTTGCAGAAGCCTTGGGGGTCGAGCCCCTTATATAGTGAACCTGGGGGCGCCCGGGACGTTGGGGGCGCCCTCCACGTGTCACTTGATCTGGCAAACTCTCAGTCAGCCATTATCCCTCCAGGATCGGGCTGAGGTTTGACTGGGGGCGCCCGGGACGCAGGGGGCGCCCGGGTTGACTCCGTCCGCTGGCTTCTCGCTGAGTTAAACTCTATCCGCTTCGTTGGCTTGAGCCCAGGGCGCCCGGGAGCATGGGGGCGCCCCGCCCAGTGAACTTCCGAAGCGTTTTCTTGCTCAACTCTTGTTTGGCTTTTACCTAGGGCGCCCGGGACCTCCCGGGCGCCCAACCCAGCTGCTGCCTCTCTCCTTTGAGGCGTTCTGAGCTGCAGACACTCGTTCCTCCGGTCCTGCATCCAGGGTTAGTACCAAACATGATAAAGCAAGTATGTTAGTGAGTCTTACAGTCGTAGCTGTCTTGGTTCTGACTTTGGGTCTCCAAAATGGAACCCTAGGTCGAACCGACGCCTACTGTTCCCTCGACGGGGAGCGCGTCCTCACCTACTCCTCTCAGGAGAATTTACCTTTTGCCAACCGGCTCCTCCGGTTGGACTTTTTCCCAACAATCCTTTGCCGGGTGCCTAGCAGCCCTTCGCCGGGTCTTTGGTACCAAGCAGTCCTTTGCTAGGTGCCCAGCAGCCCTTCGCCAGGTCTTAGGTGTTTGCTGCCTAGTAGTCCTTCGTTAGGTGCCTAGCAGTCCTTCGCTAGGACTTTGTTTCCTGGCAGTCCTTCGCCAGGTGCCTAGCAGCCCTTCGCTAGGACTTTGTTTCCTATACACTTAATGAGCATATTAGATAACAAATAACACTTAACTTTGAATCCTTTGCCAATATCAAAACAAGGTTCGATATTATGCTTCCTGCACCAACAGGTTTAGTCCTTTCAACCAATCTAACTTAAGTTATTGTCAAACATCAAAAAGGGGAAGATTGTTGGTGCAAGTTGCATCAGGGATATCCTCCTCTAAGTGTTTCAATGTTTGACAATATACTTAAGTCAGTGATACATTGAACAAGGGAAGGGTTAGTCAAGAAAAGTGTAACAAAGTGAACCAAAGTCCTAGTTATCCTAGGCACGAAGTCCTGGTTCGAAGAATTGGGCAATAAGTCCTGGTTCGAGAGATTGGGCACTAAGTCCTGGCCGAGGGTTGGGCACCGAAGACTTGGTTCAAGGAATTAGGTACTAAGTCCTCGCCGAGGGTTGGGCACCGAAGACCTGGTTCAAGGAATTGGGCACTAAGTCCTGGCCGAGGGTTGGGCACCGAAGACCTGGACCTAGGGTTTAGGCACGAAGTCTTGGTCCGAGGGATTGAGCAACTTAGCTGAGCGATGACTAAGGACAGAAGTAGAGACGGGTCGAGAGTCGGACGTCTTGAGATCCGAGAGTATTGAAGGCTAAGTAAAAGTCCACCTGAATGGACTGGGTGGCAACCGTCTCCTGAGAGGAGTAGGTGAAAGGCGCGTTCCCGGGGGTGGGAACTTGCGTCGGTTCGACTTAGGGTTTCGTGGGAATCCGAAGTCAGAACCAAGTCCTTAAGGTTAAGATTGTGTGTGTATTTGCTTTTGTATTTGTGTATCTTGCAGGTACCTAGAATGGAAGACAAAGCAGGCAAACAAAGCATAAAGCGGCTGGAAGGCTGGCTACTCGGCGCCCCCATTGAAGGAGGAGCCTAGATGGAGCTAGGCACCCCCATCATCTAGGGTGCCTCCATGAAAGGAGGCAAAACAGGGTTTCATTCAGGCGCCTCATATGATACAGGTGTCCTGGTTGAAAGTTGTATCTGCTGCTGCGAGTTCGAAGCAGAGATAAGCTTTGACTGGGTTCATTAAGGCGCCTAGGAGGTCCAGGGCACCCTGGTCAAGAGTGTTATCTGCTGCGGTGAGTTCGGCGTGGAGATAAACTTTAACCAAGCCCTTTGAGGCACCCCAATGATCACAGGCGCCCTAATGAAGTCTATAAAAGGGGCTTCGACCCCAAGGCTCAGAACAGAACTTCCAGAACCATTCTAAGCTGTCCAAGTGACGACAAAGCGCTAACGACGAAGCTCTGCGACCAGGAGGCTCCAAGAGGAAGTGTGCGACACTTCGGAGGTCCAGATCGACCGAGTCTTCAACTTTCGTTTGGTTTGAATTTTACAATTCCGCACTCTTTTTTCATATATTCTGATTGTAATTTCTACACTGTAAGACGAGTTTCTCCGCCTCCGGAAAGTCCGGAAAGGAGACCATTAGTGGACGGGCATTCCCGTGCTTAGGCCTTGGATGTACTGACCCTGGGGGTTGGGAACCAAGTAAAAAATCCCGCGTGCTCTGTGTTGTTTGTTTTCTTCGTTCTGTATATTTTCCGCTGCACTAACGCTCTGTTTAGAATGAATCTCGAAAAGTTTATGAAGTTTCCGGAAAGATTTTTACGGTCGATATTCACCCCCCCCTCTATCGACGACACCGATCCTACAATACGAGCTATATTCTGCCTTAAATTAGCAACCTCCCTGGTTGCAAACCATGTAAAATTTAGACTACCTCTTTCTTTTAAGTTAGCTATATTTTTAATGTTATTTATTATTTGCATTAACTAACAAACATCTTTGTTTAAGACGAAATAAAAGATAGAGTTTTCTATTTTCAGGAGCAATTCACCCCTCTCTTGCCGACCTTCGATCATCGTTAATTGGTATTAGAGCAAGGAGGCTCCAGAAGGACTAACCATCGTCTGAAGCAATCTACAAAATGGTCGGACCAGTCATCTACCCGCCAATGTTCAAGAGGGAGTTTGGGAATTGAAAATGCAAGATGCAAGTATTTTTCAAAATAGATTTCGATTTATTGTTAATCATGAAAACAGTTTTGCAGTTCCCAAAGACGCCGATGACAAACCCAAAGACGAAAGCCTTTGGACAAAGAAGGAATAGACAAACTTCCTAGCAAATGGAAAAGTAGAATTTCATCTGCTAACTGTTCTTCCATCACAAGAAGTCAATCGAATCGGGACCTACGCATCAACAAAAGACCTTTGAGAAAATTCTTAGAGTTGCACGAAGGAACCTAGGAAGCAAGTTAGCATGACGAGGCATCCTTCGAAACCAACTCACTAACCTCCAGAAGGAAAAAGGAGAGACGGTGGCGCAGCTGCAGGCGAAGATAAATGAATTGATCACTGGACTCACGAATCTAGGAAAAACGGTAACTAACCGAGATGCTCAAGGGTATACATTAAACGCATTTCCAAGAACTCCGGAGTGGATGTCTATAATAGATTCTTATTATATCTCCTAGAACTTAGAGGTAAGGACTTTAGAAAAGTTATTTTGTACTTTAGAACTTCACGAGTCTCGATGCGCAGGAAATGTAAGAAAAATAGACAACATCGCACTAAGCACGAGAAGGATCCAACACGAGGAGGAGTCTTCAGAAAATGATGAAAACACAATGTATATGGTAAGAAAGTTGTCTAATTATTTTAAAACTAAAAAATTTAATAAGGTGCAGGGTAAGAAGCAAAGGAAAATCCGCTGCTACAACTACAACAAAGAAGGATATGTGAAGGAAAACTGCCTTAAAGGGAAGAACAAAGGAAAGGGGGCACCAAAGGCAAAAACCCACAACCTAAAGGCGACATGGGATGAATCTTCATCGAAAGACTCAAATCTCGAGGAACACGCTGGACTTGTTCTGATGGCTTCATACTAAGAAGATGACAGCATCGATGAAGGGGGAGTCACGTCAAAGGCCAACCGCGACGAAGGGAGAGCTTCAAATTTCAGAAAGGATATGGTAAGTAAGGTATGTCTTCTACTTCCTGACCAACTATATTATGGTATTAAACAAATGGCAAAATCCATGTGTAAACTAAAAAATAAAAATGTAGAATTAAAAAGAAAATTATTTTCATCATGCCCATTAGAAATATATGATAAGTTAAAATGTGAAAATAAAATTTTGAAAGTTTAAATTGAAAAATTACAAAATAACTATGCATGTTTAAACTGTTCTAGAAATTCAAAAATTAGATATTTTGGTAAACTTAATTAGTATTTTAGATTTCACAGAGGTCAAATTATAAAAATTCCTAAATCATATATTCCACCTAAGTCTCTGATAAATTCTGTTGGTAAAAATTTGTATTGGGTTCTTAAATACGTCTTAAACTATTAGATTTTTTTAAGGATAGATTAAATTTATTTTGGTAATTAATGTCTTATCTTGTTAAATATTTTTAGAAAATTATTTTCACTTTGACAATTTTTTTTGAAAATCATTCTTTTTCTAACTTTTATGTTCACAATTAGACTTAACATTTAAAAAAAAAAATTCAAGCAAATTTTGAAAACTTAGATTTCACAAATCTTTTCGAAAAATTTCAGAAATTGTGGATCATTTTTACGTATTTCACTTAACATTTTAAGTTTTTTTGATGTGATCAAAGGGGGAGAAGTAATTTCTTTTAAATGCTTACACTGTTATATATTGGTTCATATTTTTTTTTATGCTTGTTTCCCCTAACTTAACTCGAGTTGATGCACATCAAAAAGGGAGAAATTGTAAGTACCCTAGGTTGATTTTTGATGTGGTCAATCGATTTAAGTTAAATCCTGGTGTTTTTAATCCCTTTGTCTAAGTGTGCAGGAACTTAGGAGCGGAGGAAGTCGAGCGTAAGACACAGTGGATGAGAAGGATTGAACGAAGAAGTGAGCCGACTGGCTCGGTGCATCCGAGGGACGTGGAAGTTGTGGAAGAGTACAATGGTGGAGCGAGAAGGACGTGCGCGACGTCCGAGGGATGGGAATCCGAAAGGAAAGACGCTCGAGGGGCGAAAGGCTAGAGTCGGGATCGGGTGAGTCAAACTCCGATTGGTCAAAAATTACACAAGAAGACTAGAAATCACGCTGGAGACTGGTCAGCAGTTGTTGACCTAAACCAGTCTCGGGCGCTCGAGCACTCAGGCACCCGAGCACTCAGGCACCCCTGTGTATACAGGTGCTCGAGAGGCTATTTTATCAACAAAGCTAGCCGTTTGCGATCGTTGCACTGCAGATAACTCTCAGGCCATGTGTCAGGTGCCCTGGAGCACTCAGGCGCCCTGGAGCACTCAGGCGCCCTGGAGCACTCAGGCGCCCCAGTACTGCCACGTCAACAAATGGATAAGTTTGTCCAAGGCTATAAATAGGCTCCTAAAGTTCAGTTTCAATTCACTCATTCATCTCAAGCATTAGCAAACAAGTTCTATATAGTTTTCATTTCCTTTTTTGAGCTTTTTCTTGTGTAAGAGGTTTCTCCACCAGAATGAGTTTATTCAGGAGATATGAGCTATATTCTGCCTTGGATTAACAACCTCCCTGGTTGCAAACCAAGTAAAATTCCGACTGCCTCTTTCTTTTAAGTTTGCTATATTTTTAGTCTTATTTATTATTTGCATTAACTAACAAATAACTTTGTTTAAGACGAAACAAAAGATAGAGTTTTCTATTTTCAGGGGCAATTCATCTCCCCTCTTGCCGACCTTCGATCACCATCATCTTGGAGATCAATGGGTCATTTATTGTAAGACCGACCTTGGATACAAGCCAAAACAATAAAAGGAAATTGCTTATGTATTCGTAATTTGTAGAAATCATCACATTTATGTCTAAGACGACCACTAAAGGCATTTCTAGCACTAAAATTGTTAAAGTTAAGGTATTTAAGATTGCTTGATCAACACTATTGAACCCAAGGTTTCAGTACCAAAATATTTAATTTGCATTTGAATAGGTACCAACCAAAGAGGAGCACTTGAATGATTAGTTCATGGATAGCGGATGCTTAAGTCATATGACTCATGATGTGAGAAAGTTTATAATCATCAAGCTAAGAGCATGGTAAATGTGTCCTTTGACAATAGTGAGGAACTCATGGTAATCAATGTTGGTAACATAGATCTTTCTAGAAATTTTATAATTATGAAAGTAGAAAATGAAAAAAAAATCTCAAAATCAATCAATCTAAAGTAATGGTGGTTAGTTCTAGAACTTTAGATTTTCAAAAATTTAATAAATGAAATATTATATATACGCCTCACCTCTATGTGCATGCTCGGGACGCCTGGGGTGCTTGGATTGAATCCAGGCACCTGGATTCGATGTAGTTTAATTTTTTTTTGAAATATATTATATGTATTTAGGGTTTAAAATTTTAGAGTTTAGGGGTTGGTTATAGTGGGTTTTAAATAAATAAGATTTTGCCCCAAGGGTTAAAGCTTCCCTCTTGGATTATAGTATTCAAGATAAAAAATTTTAAATGCTCATGGGATATATTATATGTACTTAGGGTTTAAGATTTTAGAGTTTAAGGGTTGAGTTATAGTGGGTTTAAGCCAATAAGATTTTTTCTCTAGAGTTTAGACTTCTATTTTAGATTATAGTGTTTAAGATAAAAAATTTTAGATGTTCACGGGTATATTATATATATATTTAGGATTTAAGATTAAAAAAAATTAATTTTTTAAAAATAAAAAACAAAAAAAAATGTATGTAATAGAAAAATGCTCAAGGTGCTTGGAATTATTCCAGACGCCTCGAATATCTATCGCGCACCGGCACATATAGTGAGTCATGTTATATATATATATATATACCCTGCTTACCTTATAATACTTACCTTGTGAGGACCAAGTATATTTTATGTTTTCCTTTATTTTTTAGAGCCTAGGGTTTAGATTTTTTGATTTAGTTTTTAGGATTTGAATTATAGTATTTAGGTTAAAGAAATTTAAAAAAAAATTACACATGTTGCTCACAATGTTGCTCACAAGGTGAACACTATGAGATAAGTAGGATTGTGACAATAAAATAAGTTTTCTTATCTTAATGGGATGATGTTAAAAATTTAGTCATTCAAGAGGTGGCTGATCAATGTTGAATGAATATTTACTACTTATCTACCTTTGGGCTGTGACAATAATATTGCATGTCATATCAAAAATAGGATTTACTTATATAATCCCTTATGAACTTTGGTTTGAGAAAACCTTTATAATTAAGAACATTAGGGTATTAGGTTGTAAATTGTATACCCTAAGTACAAAGGATCATTTGAAAAAATTCTCAACTAAGGCGAATGAGGGCATCCTAGTTGATAGTTGAGTACCATTGAGTAGAGCTCATAGAGTATAGAATAATAGAACCCTCAAGATTGAGGAATCATCAAATGTTGTATTTGATGAAATCACAAGTTTACATCCTATAGTCAATCTCCCATGGACAACAATATCAATGAAGATTTGAGCAAGGAAGTTGTGTTTGAATTTGAGAAATTAAATTTAGATGGCAAGACTCAAGGGAGCTAAGGATGATTTAAACGATGATAAGAGAGAGGTTAGAAGGGTGAACTCTTGAGTGAATAGACAACACAACTCAAGCTTCAATATCCTATAGGATTAGCTTTACTTTTGCCCTAGAACAAATTATGGAAGATATTTCCCAAGGGGTGAGGACTATATCTTATTATTTCCATAAGATACTTTAATTATTAATATTAAATGAGTCATTAGGAACAAACTAGATGATAAAGAAATTGTGGTTAGAAACAAGGCTCGACTTCTAGCCCAATGTTTTAATCAAGTTGAATGATTAGATTATGGTGAGACTTATGCATTTGTATCTCATATAGAATCCATCCAAATGTAACATATGCTGCTCATAAGGGATTTAGGTTATTTCAAATGGACCATTTTAAATGGGTCATTAAGTAAGATCTATGTAAAGCAACCACCTAAGTTTGAAGATTCTAAATTTTCAAATCATATGTACATATTTAAGAAAGTTTTGTATGGTTTGAAACAAACTCCCTTGGCTTAGTATGGGTGAATTTCAATATTTCTTATTTTCAAATACTTTAGAGGAGGACAATATATCTCACTTTGTTCTTAAAGTATAGTGAAGTGATATATTTGTTGCTTAAGTATACGTAGATGATATCATTTTAAGGTCAACAAAGAAAGGGTTCCTTAATGAGTTCATTGCTCATATGAAAAGTGAATTTGGGATGAGTATCATAGAAGAATCGGTCTTCTTTCCAGTATTACAAATTTAAAAATAAAAGAAGAAATACATATTCATCAAACTAAATATGTAAAGGAGATCAATAAAAAATTTAACATGAAGAATGTCAAGGAGGTGTCAACTCCAATGGTTACCAGTACTGGAATGGATTGTGACCCAGAAGGAAAAAAAAGATCTTAAATTTGATAGAAGTGTCGTAGGTGTGACACTTGATCTTAAATTTAACCTCATTACTAAGAGACTGTATTTATTTTAATAGATATATGTGTAAGACATCAATTTTGTACCAAATAGTTACACTTGATTACTATTAAAAGGATCTTAGAATATCTCAAGGGTACTCTTAAAGATTTTGGTATTCAAGGACTAAAATATTTGAATTGTTTGGATATTATGATTTTGATTATGCGAATTATAAATTAGATAAGAAAAACACTAACCTATGTCAATTTCTTAGTGTTCCTTAGTTAGTTGTAGTATTTGAAAACGATATTGTATTGCACTTTCCTCAACCAAGTGCCAAGGGTGAGTGTGTAACATGATTGTTTTAGATGATACTCATACTTGAGGACTACAAACTTGAGTAAAAAATATTCAAATCTTGTGACCAATGCCGACTCCAGGCATAGATTGGGGCCCTCAATTTTCTTATATTTTAATATTATTTATATTTATTTTTTATTAAAAATATTCAGTTTTAATTTTAAATTATTTTTTAAAATTATTTTTTAAATTTTAGATTATTCCAATTTTATGTATTGTTGATTTTTTAAAATTGTATATTTTATTTTTTAAAACCTAATGTCTGTTTAAAAAACGTGAGCTTTTACCGTCATCGATGATCTTATCTCATTTTTCTTTTTCATCAGTATTTTTATTTTTTTTTCTCTCCCGTCTAGTGATCTCGAGTATTTCTCCTCCATCATCGATGGTCATGTCATTTCTTCATTTCAAAGTAGATTTGAACCGTTTAATATATATGAATATATTTTTTATTTTTTTTATAATGTAGAAAAGTTAAAATTATTTCATGATTTTATTTTTTTAAAAATATTTGAATATTATTTTTAAAAAAATTGACATTATGATATGGATGATTGAGATTTATTTTCAAAATTAAAAGTTTTTTTAAAAAAATAAATCCAAATTAAAAACAACATTTATTAAACCTTTAATAAATCCAAATTTAAAACAACACTTACTAAACCTTATAAAAAATTTAAAAAGTTTCTTTATAGATGAATAACTTATTATTAATATAGTTTCAACATAATTTTTTTAAAATTAAAATTAATAAAATTTTATTTACATTCAATAAAGTCTCAATAAAAATTAAATAATTTTATAAAGATTTATGATCAAACTTGAATATAAAATTCTAATTAATAATTTTACATTAAAAAAAAAATTTACCTAAAAATCTATTTATTAAAATTAATATTAATTTTCTAAAAATATTAAAAACGATCGAGATGGTCCTGCTTGTGACAATCACAATGTAAAGACCATCAATTTGATTAAGAATCCTATGCATTTTTTAAAGTATGAAACATATTAAAATAAAATATTATTTCATTAGAAATTATATAATAAAAAGTGAAATATTTAATTATGTAGAATTAAAATCTAACTGGCATATTGACTGACTTCACTCTTTCCCTAAAGTGGAAATTACTTGAACCAAAGTTGGACCAAGCTGAGCCACCCACACCAAGTTGAACCAATTTGATTAAGAATCCTAAAGTCTAATTGTTGAATTTGAATAGGGGTGTAATCGAATTCAGATAAGCCGAATAGTAAAAGATTCGAGCTCCATCAGAATATTGTTTTTTAAATTCGAGTTGTTCAAGTTTAATTCGAACTTTAATTTTTAAATTCAAACACAAGTTATAATGAAATTAAATAGAAATTCATATGATATTTATATATATATATATATATATTTGTGAATCTCTGAACCAATATCTTTGTGAATTTACGAATCAAATACGATTAAATTCGAATTTAGCTCGATAATATTTTCGAATTCGAAATCAAACTTGAGTTCGACTCGTTAACGATCTGACTCGGCTCGTCTACCCCTAAACTTGACGCAAGTTGAGCCACCCACGCCAAATAGAGAAAATGATAAAGCAAGCAGCGGCAGCAACCGAATCTAGTCGATGCGCCATGGAGACGACGGCGCTCCTTCTCGGCCACTTCCCTTCTGCCATTACAACAGCCGGCGCTGCATCGCGCAATCGTAAACCTTTTTCGCACTTCCTCCTTTTCCTCCGCCCTGCCACCGAGTTCAAAATCCGAATAACTTCCCACGTCTCCGCCACGCCCTCTCCATCCCCCATCTTTCTCCCACATCTCCAGTTCGACGACGACGGCGAGGACGAATTCCACCACCACCAATGCCAGAAACAAGAACAGCAAGTAGTGGAGGAGGAGGATGGCGAGGAAAACGATGGGGAGGGACTTTCCGACTCTATCCTCGATTTCTTCAAGTCCCGCTCGTCCTTGACTGAGGACCCAAAGAAGGAAGGCCGCTTCTCTCTACAGAGCAATCGACGTACCTCTTGGCGCCTTGCCGATGTCGAACATGCCGCTGATATCGTGGAGGAAGAGCCAGCGGTCGCTTCCCCTTCTGGCGTCACAGAATCCCCGCAGTCGCCCAATTTTGGAGTCTTGGACGAGATATTGGCCGTCGCAAGGAGCCTCCCAGAAAACGCCACATTGGGGGATTTCCTGGGACCATATGCTGGGAGGGTCGGAGAAGGAGACTGCATCGAGCTGCTGGTGAGGATGGGGGAGGAGGGTTTGGCTTCCGGGTGCTTGTACTTGTTTGAATGGATGGGGCTGCAGGAGCCATCTCTGGTGACGCCGAGGTCTTTTTCGGTACTGTTCCCTGTATTAGGGAGATCTGGGATGGGAGATAAGCTGATTATTCTCTTTCAAAATTTGCCCAAAGCTAAAAGGTTCAGGGATATATGCGTCTACAACTCTGCAATTTCTGGCCTTGCATCCTGTGGGAGGTGCGAAAGTTTGTGTTTTGATTGCTTTCTTTCTTCAAGCTAAATGTTTCTTCATGCCAAATCTTCCCGAGAGAGAGAGAGGGATGAACACATTCAGATAAGAAGTTCCCATCTTCAGAAGCTCTAATCACAGAGTTATGAACTTGTTTATGTTGCACTTGATTTGTAGAAAGTACAACGATATATACCTTATCCAAAACGGTAAAAAAGAATTAGCTTCTCGCTCATGTGGAGACATTGCAACCTTGTACACAGGTGTCAGTTAAGAGACAGATTAACACAGGACATTTAGGCATGGGAATTCTCCATGTTCTAGTTTCTGGTGTCTTTACAGTCATCATCCCACTTTTTTTTAACATGAGTCACATGGTGAGAATAGATGGTAGGGCATCAATCCTTGGTGAAGAACATTACAGATTTGACTTTATCTTGAAGAATATTACTCCGGCTTCCTCAGCTCGACACTTTTGGCTATATGAAATGTAGATACACCACCATGTTAACCTTGAATGCCTTGTTCTTGCACTTGTATTGCATCTAGAATCTGATTTAACAACTTCCATGCAGTCCTTTCAATTGTGTTTGATTTTCATCATTTAAACAATCTTTGTTTCTTATGTTGGTTCTATAACTATATATAGTCAGTGCACTTTGTTATGGCTGATTTTATGTCATTTGATCATACAAATTGCTGTATCCTTTTTGAATACGAACCTTTACAAATATAGGTACGATGATGCACGGAAAGTGTATGACATTCTTGAAGCCAGCAATATTAAGCCAGATCATGTGACTTGTTCGATTATGTTAACTGTCATGAGAAAGAGTGGTATGCATGGAAAGGATGCTTGGGAATACTTTCAAAGAATGAATAGAAAAGGTGTCAAATGGAGTTTGGAGGTTATTGGAGCTCTAATTAAGTTCTTTTGTGATGAAGGATTGAAGAAGGAAGCTCTCATCATTCAAGCAGAAATGGAAAAGAAAGGAATCACATCAAATATCATAATTTACAACACCTTGATGGATGCTTATAGTAAATCTGACCAGGTTGAAGAGGCAGAAGGAATCTTTCTTGAGATGAAAGAAAAAGGACAAAAGCCAACAACAGCAACCTATAACATTTTAATGGATGCCTACAGCAGAAGGATGCAACCTGAAATAGTTGATTCTCTAATATCTGAGATGCAAAGTATAGGTTTAAAGCCTGATGTCAAATCATATACTTGTCTGATAAATGCCTATGGAAGGAAGGGGGAAATGAGTGACATGGCAGCAGACTCATTCTTGCGGATGAGAAAGGCAGGAATTAAGCCCACATCACACTCCTATACTTCCTTGATCCATGCATATTCAGTTGGTAGATGGCCTGAAAAAGCATATGCTACATATGAAAATATGAAAAGAGATGGAGTTCCTCCCTCCATAGAAGCTTATACAACTTTGCTTGATGCATTTAGGCGAGCTGGCAACATTGATAGATTAGTAGAAATTTGGAAAGCAATGATCGGCGACAAGGTTCAAGGCACGAGAGTTACATTTAATATTATCCTGGATGGTTTGGCAAAACATGGTCTTTATGTTCAAGCAAGAGATGTGATACATGAATTTCAAAAATTTGGCTTGCAGCCAACAGTCATGACCTATAACATGCTGATGAATGCATATGCAAGGGGAGGACAACACTATAAATTGCCACAATTGTTGAAAGAGATGACTGCTTTCAATTTGAAGCCTGATTCAATAACTTATTCCACAATAATATATGCATTTGTTCGTGTACGTGATTTTAGTAGAGCTTTTTATTATCACAAGCAAATGATCAGAAGCGGGCAGGTTCCTGAGGTTCGATCCTATCGGAAATTGCGAGCTATTTTGGAAGTCAAAGCTGCAACAAAAAATAGGAGAGATAGAAGTGCTATTCTTGGAATACTAAATAGCAATTTTGGGTTAAAACCCAAGAAGGGGAAAAAGGACGAGTTCTGGAAGAACAGAAAGAAGAGATTTATGAGGAATGGGGAGCTTGGTGATAAAAGAGTAAATCTTGTGAAAGTCTTGGAAAAATCAAACATACAATGAACATGTTCTAGCCCATGTTTCTTCTTCATGAGAGCACTACCTCTAGACGCGGGATGGAATCTCAGATCAAGTACAAACCAGAAGGGCATTTAATCTGCAAACAATTTGGTAGGTGGTTATGAGGAAAAACTGATGTTGTAGGTTTGACAATTTTTATGTCTGTGCAATAGCTTCCTCGTAATTGTTTTCCTTTCCAAAATATATTATAAATAGTGGCTAAGAGGTTTAACAAAGTTCTCATTAATTGCTATTTTTTATTCATATTCACATGCTTCATTTGATTCAATTTTTCACCCCAAAAGGTTAATTCGTAACACCTCAATGTGGTAGAACATGAATTTTTTCCTAACCCATCTTCATGTTGGCCTTCTTGCAGTGACTAGAGTATTTACCTACACTTGTCAACCTGACAGGAATAGGACGTTATAAAAATTGATGTGTCAATATGCTATGCTTGATGTTGAATCAAAGCATTTAAGACACTAAGGGGGCGTTTGGTTTGTGTCATTTTCATTTTTCAGAAAACTGCATTTTCTAGTTTTCTGGAAAATGACTTTTTTTCATTCTCCAGTTTTCCAGAAAACGCTATGTTTTTTTTCTGGAAAACAAAGCTAGAAAATGCAAACTAAACATGTTTTCCAGAAAACCGCATTTTCTACAGAAAATGAAAATGGAAAACAGATTGGAAAATACAAACCAAACGCCTCCTAAGGCTATGTTTGGAAATCTTTTTTTTTGTAATTTCCTTTTCAATAAAATTAAAAATTTTGAGATGAAATATTTTCATTTTCAGCCTGTTTGGAAATCTTTTATGTCACATGATGAAGAAATGTTAGAGACATATAAAACTTATGAAAATATAAAGACAAAAATTAGCAATATATATATAATTTTCATATAGACTTGGTACTTCACCATTGGTTTTTTATAAATAAACAAAAAACCCTTTTAAAAACATATAAATATTTTTTAAAAACAAGAGAACCTTGAGAAGTTTTTTAGAAAAAAATAAATTTATTTTGACAGATACAACCATGCTAGACATGCTCTCTATATTAGTTTTCATCTTCTAAAAAATGGAAACAAAAAAATTGAAAAAATATTTGCCCTAAGATTTTAGTTTGTTTTAGCATTACAATTCTGAAGTGGTTAAAAATTTGTGAAATTACAGTGCCCTCCAATCCTTTATTGTGAGCCTTATCAACTACTGGAATTGTTTCAATTCGACCCCAAAACTTTTTTGTACCCATTTTTTTCGTGTGTTTTGCTAATAGTATAGCATTGACAAAACCATTTTGGGGTTGTGCCATATTTATGTGATCGTAAATGAGAGCTTGTGTTATCTGTTATACAATTTGTAAGAGATGGGTTTACCTTATCAACTTCTTGAATTGTTAGAATTCTATCCCAAAATTTTCTTTTTAACCATATACCCAAATATTTTGTTTACGCTTCAATCATAGTTAACTGTTTGGGGCCTATGGCATATTTTATGCGGTCATGCATGAGAGTCCCTTCATATAAGCTAAAATTAGGAATAAAGTTCAAATTCAAATTTTGTTTTCAATGTTGAGATGTTCTTTGTGGCAGAGGTTGCAACTTATCTAAGTCTAAAATAACAATCAATATCAAACAGCTGAAAAACTCTTCATAACTCCTCAACGTGTATTTTGGACCTTAATTTGTATCATATCAAGTATTTCTTTCTTTTTTTGTAATGTTTTTCATTATTTCTTGATGGTTAATTCTGATTAGTTTGATTATAAGGAGATGGATTAAGCTCTTGCAATTATTTGTTTCGTTGAGGCCCTAGGGATGTCTCTTTCAACCCCTTCAATTTTTTTAATTGCTTGATTCCAGTTTAGATTCAGCCAAATGCAATTAGACACTAATTAGGGGCTGAGTGGGGTTGCATAAGACAATTTACATTGTTGTTTCTTGTTTAGAGATAGGTTCAAGAGAGCATGAGCAGAGGTTCAAGCACTTACTCTTTGGAAACCAATGTACTTTTGAGGTGATTCTTTGTGGTGGTAAAGCATACCACTAGAGTAATTTTAACATGGGAGCTATGGTCCATGTTCTCTGATGATTCAAAGTGTTTTTTTCTTTTCATTCCGTTCAATTTTAACATAGGGTTTACCTCTCTTGTTTTAGAGCTGAAAATGAATGGGGATCCAACTGCTCCTGTTGCGATGATGAGTTTTGCAATGACTGTTCCATTGAAGGAAGTGTGCCTCCAAGGTGTTTTCCCAGCTAAGGGCTCCTGATGTAATGGTTCATCCTGAAGTTTCATGGAGTTCATTGTTTTGTAAAAGAAGAATGGTCCTGTTTCTAAATCAGATGGTTGGAACTTGGAAGTTAGAGAAGGCCGATGGCGAACTGTGTGCTGATTCACTGGTGATTAATCTGTTTGAGGAGGAGCTATCACTTGGGAGGAGGCTTGGAAACATTAATCGGTGGGTTACTTCTAGGTGGCTAGGTTGGCTTTCTAAATTATATTAATTATAGGGTGTGCAAGCTTTGGAAACCATTTAGTTTTCTTTGTGTTTACATTCTGATCAGTATCCTCTTAGACTCGATCTTCAGGAGGATATGCGCAAGGTTTCAGAGGATAGGCCAGCTTATTCAAGTTAGGCCCGTTGTGTTGAATCCTCGTCTAGGGACCCAATTTTGATGTGTGCTGATAGTTAAACCTTTCCTGTATTCCAATCTGGATGGTGCTGATGGTTGTCTTTGCATTTATGACTCCAAAGGGGTTTAGTAGCAATTCGGATGTTATTCGTGTGCCATTGCACTTAGATAAGTTGATATTGTTGTTAATTTGAATCATATGTAGTCGTATTAATTAGTTTTCCTATGAATGGAAACCCATCAGTTTCACTCATTGTTTGACATTTTGTGCAGCACTCGGATTCTTCTCCTGCTTTGAAGAAGAAGACTGCTCCTAAGTGGATAGGTTGTTGATGATCTGTTTTAGTTTTGTTATGTACAAATCTGAGGACTATGCTGGTTTAAATGCTCTCCTGAAGAACCTGTTGCAGTGGGGCTACCTGCCTCCAGTGTTTATATCACTGTTGGCGATGCTTCTAAACTGGTTTTCGATTATGGCATTGGAGGGGTCTTATGCGCAAACAACTTAAAACGCAACGGAAATAAGAGATCCCTTAAGTGATCCATGTAAAAAATTCATATAAAGTTCTATCTAAAGGAATTATACCTTCGTTGTATGCCCTTTGCTTATCCCGCTAGTCCTTGGTTTGCTGGATCTTTGCACGATCAAGATGGTCGTGCCTCTAATAGTATCCACATGAACACGATCTCGATTTTGGAGATAAATTATCTTAGTTGTGTTAGCAACTTGGGATGGTTCACACGAAAGGACCAAAACCCACACAAGGGAGTTTCGACCAAGAAGATGGAGGAAGGAGGATAATGAACACTTGCTCATTTTTGAAAATGGCAAGAGGCCCTTTTGTATTCATCCAATGAATACCAAGGGTTTTTGTCCCTTGAGCTTCTCTTCCTTTTAATGCCTATAAACCACAATGAATACTAATACCTCTGAGTATTCCATTTGACTTTTCGTCTTCTACTCATCCAATGAATAGAATAACTCTTGGCATTCCTCTTTAATAATATTTCATTAAATATTATAATGAATCATTAATCCATTTTGAGTGATTGAGTCAAATTTGAATGAGTCTAACTTGGATTAGACTCAATCTCATAATCCAATTGGATTCATTTGAGTCTAATTCAATTAATCTAATTTCGGATCATATTTTAGTCAAACTAAAATCAATTTATCTCCGAAATATCATATTTTTTGTGTGTGATCCAATAAGTTCTCGTAACGTTGACAATGTATCTAAATCACTTTAGATACATAAATAATGAGCGACATTTAGCAATACATCCTTGCTACCAAAGTGACGAGAATGTCGAGATCCGACATAATCTTCCCGTGTCTATTATAATGTATGACTTTGTCCTTCTATCCTCGATATCTAGATTGATTAATGAGGCATTGACCATATCATCCTCTAATCAATTTTTGTGTTTCTCAATCCCAAGTAGACTCACTCAAGTAAATGAGCTTAATATCTCATATTGACTAATTTAAGCATGACCATGCGTTTTAGTAGTCCTACTCGATTAAGGGGTTAACAAATATCACTCCCGTCATATGAGAGGGATAGATCTCATTTACATCATTCACATCCCTTCGCATAATTTGTTGCATACCCAATGATCAACTTTATAGTTCACCCTGTTACAGGTGACGTTTGACGATACCAAAGTATACAACTCCTTCTGTAGGGAATCGTAGTAACTTTAGGTCTAAAGACTATTTATACCAATACTCACTATGAGAAAGTTTACGACACTCATATAACGATCCATAAAATTTTCTCATGACAGGTTAATTCAGTATATATTCTCTAATATAGATCCATGTATCAACTTAATATCCCATATCCATGACTTATGAGATCAAATTATCAATTGACCTACATGCTAGTCTCAACGCATTAATATTGCCCTTGAATATTAATGTTTGACTAGGAATAGTTAAGAGTAATATGTTCTCTATATCATCTCACTATCAATTCAACTAATTGATATGATATAGATTAGAACCTATTACCCAAGGATATTATTATACTTATTTATTTGACATAAACATGAAATAAATATAATAATCAAACTTTGCCTTTATTAATAAAATGTGATATAAAATGTTTCCTAGTCAATAATCTCATAATTAGTTATAGGGCTAATACTAACTGGCATTGCATGTAACACTAGGTTTACTAGTTTAGACTTCCCTTCCACGGATGAATTGTAAAATCGAAAACTTTTGTAAGTTCCATGATCCTTAGCCCTTTAAGATTGATCTATCAAGTGGTGGTGGTGGTGGTGTGAATTGCTTAGGGAATTGTCTCGAAGGGGAAGATGTATAAGAATTCTGCTGGGCCTTTTCATTGTGGGAACTCTCAAATCTCTCTTTCCCATCATAACGTCTTTGAGGTATTGGAATATTAGTGGTTGAAATGGGCTTGCTAAGCAAGTTGCAATAAAGGAACTAACGAAGTCTCATATATAATCTGGATGGTTGTTTTCATTTTGGAACTCATGTTAGTGAGAACAAGGCTGCTGGAATTTCCAAGCTGATTTCTGATTGTTTTTCGTTAAGGAAGAATTAAAGATGATCCAGAAGGACAATATGGTTGCTATGGAATTATATATCCAGTTTATCAGGTGAAATTTTTGTTTCTTGACTGTGACAAGGTTGCAAAATTATCTTTTGTATGCACAGCTACAATGCTCTTGGAGATAGGAAGCAAACGTGAGAGGATTTAGTGGTAATGGGAGACTAATATTATGTTTTCCCATGAAAAGGTGCGTGGTAGTGTTCCTGCTGATGCTCAACTTAATGAGATTTAATGGGAAACGGGCACTCTCTAATTTGATCTAACAAATCTATGTTTGTGCTAGAATTGTACCAAAGTTTGGTAGGATCCTTTTGAATTCATGAGGCTTCTTAAGGACACTATAAGCAAGAAGTTTTCTAGCTCTTCTATGTTAAGTTATTGATTTATGTTGATATTAAGGGATTTGGAAGGTTTCTGTCACTGATGGATTAGGTGGACACCCCTCCAAGTTGTTTTTTGTTCATGTTTTCTCTTGAATTGTTGACTACTCATGTTATCGATTCTAAGACATGGCAAGAAGCCATTTGAAGGGATCAAACCTATCGGGTGCAAGTAGGTCTTTAAGGAGGAATAAGCATGTATGACAATGGATAGACGTGTAAAGTCGGCTTGTGGAAAAAGATCACCACCAAAGATAAGGTGTTGTCTATTATGAAACCTCTTCACACCAATAATCATGATTAGGTCAATTGAAATTCTACTAAAATAGTTGTATATCATGACTATGAGATATGACTGATAGACATCAAGATCTCATTCTTAAATTAGAATTTGATCGAGGATGTGTATATGATACATAGATAGGATTTGCAAATTGCATTGACTCATTTATGGATTGAAGTAAGCAATTTGAAGCTAGAATCTCCATTCTGATAAAACAGTTAGTTTGACATTTAACAGAATGAAAATGAAATTTGTGTGTACAAGAAGGTTTATGGAGCACAATCATTTTCCTTGTCCTCCTTGTCGATTATCAAGGATAATGTCTCGTTTAATTCTGCAATCTATATATATATATATAAAAATCTCGATGATGAGATTCTCAATGAAGGATTTGTGAGAGACAAATCTATGTACTATGTTGTTGGGACTCTTTCGAAATTTATACACTAAGAAAATATTGAAGAGGTTGAATATAGAAGAATCTAATAGGAGATTACTTCTAACATTGTTGGAC
This sequence comes from Boesenbergia rotunda, assembly GCA_024364735.1. Taxonomy (NCBI): domain Eukaryota; kingdom Viridiplantae; phylum Streptophyta; class Magnoliopsida; order Zingiberales; family Zingiberaceae; genus Boesenbergia; species Boesenbergia rotunda. The sequence goes on along the minus strand of JAGFNQ010000280.1, from coordinate 34,422 downwards.
GTTTTACTAAACCACACACCCAACTTCTAATATTTATTGTTGACGGTCAAGTTCTACATCTTCTCTAAAGGTTAGTTGTTTAAGGTTAAATCATTGTGTTGCGAGTCTGTCACTCTCCTTCTCCTTAATCCTTTCATTTTAATCGCCTCATTTTTTGCAAACCTTAGTTACTTGTGGTTGAGGTCTCCTTGCCCATCAGTGATTATTGGGCAAAAGTCACTAAAGTCGTTGATGGCTAGACCTAGCCATCTCAAAATGGACACAAACTTTTCTTGCAACCTCCTCACCATGCCCTCAAACATAAATTCAAAATCCTAGATTTCATCTAAAGAGTTTTTGACATCTACAGAACCGTCGATAAATTTAGCACAAACTCATTAAAAAAATTTGGGATCATGTTGGAAATTTAACATGAATGAGAAATTAATTCTAGATTGGTGGATCAAAATTGGCAAATCTTGTTCATCCAATTTGAAAGGTTTAAGTACTTTTTCATTGGCTCGATCTAAACCATTGATTTCAAAAGGAAGTCATTTAATGAAAAGGTACCGTGTCTCTTGAGAAGGGATGCAATCTTGATCATCCAATTCAAAATAGATAGATGAGATCTAATTGAACCAAGAGGTTCCCCTTCATTTACTATAAATAAAATGCCTCACATCCTCATTTGAATCACTCAATTTTTTCCATTTCAAATCAAAGCAAACATTGTATACCATACTTGCATTTGGAGAGTTCGAGAAGTCTCTTTGGTTCAGAAGTCTTGCGATTTACAGTACTGCTATCACAAGATAAAATTGTTGCATCCTGGGAATAATTGTTATATTCTATGAGCACTGTGTGCAGGACAAATTCATCTTAAAGAGATAAAGTCCAACTCCAGCCTTGACTTCGCCAAAGTGGTGTATACTATCACTCGATCCGCACTCAGATTGCGCCACCACCAGACCCAACAAGTTTAAGACGAATTTTCCATGCAATCTTCATGGATTATCATCAACAACTCCTGTTCCACCCGCGTATGGCGAGAAACCAAAGAAGTTTATAGGAACCAAACATTGGCAAGAAGGGAAAGTATCCTGTCAAAGGACAGAGCCAAGGGAGAGGCAAGAAGTTCCAAGGAATATGTCACAACTGTGGCAAACTGAATCACAAGGCCAAAGACTGTCGATGTCTAAACAAAGTCATTCAAGTGCACATGATTAAAGATAAGTCAGTGTCAATAGACATGTCAGAATTAGACCTGATTGCCATTGTATTTAAAGCTAACTTGGTGGGCAATCCAAGGCAGTGGTGGGTTGATATTGGCGCCACACCACATTTGCTCTGACAAGACCCAATTTTCAACTTACACCTCTATTAATGGGAGAAAACTAATCATGGGCAATTTTGTAACTTCAAACATTGTTAGTCTTGGTAAGGTGGTACTAAAGATGAAATTAGACAAAGAAGTGACACTAATTGATGTGTTTTATATTCCTGACATTAGGAAGAATTTAGTGTTAGGGTCGGCTCTTATCAAAGTTGGGTTTAGATTAGTGTTTAAGTTAAATATATATGTATTGACAAAAAAATTATCAATTCATAAGCAGAGGATTCATAGAAAATGGTCTATTCAAAACGAATGTAATGGTTGTACATTGTGAATTCAATGACAATAAAATGATAAATTTTGCTTATTTTATCGAGTGTTCTAATGTATGTCATGTTAGACTTGGACATGTACATTTTAATATTTTGCAGCAACTTATAAATTTTAATTTATTGCCAACACTTATGTTGATTCAACACATAAATGTGAAATATGTATTGAAGCTAAAATGACAAAGGGAGTGTTTGGGAGAGCTTCTGCTTACTGCTTTTTAGCTTCTAGCCATGCAAAAGTGCTTTTGAGTGTTTGGGAATGCCAGATTCTGCTTTAACTTCTGCAACTTTTACTCAAAAGCTAGAAGCAACAATTTGATGCTTTTTTCTGCTTCTGCTTTTTTGCTTATGGTGTAGAATTAAAAGTTGACATTTATACCCTTAATAAATTTATTATTTTACATAATTACCATCACATTTTTAAATAAAATCTTATATTTTTATATAATTTATATTTTCAAAAAAATTTATACATATTTGTATAAATTTATATAAATTTTATTATTTTATTATTTTTTATATTTTTATTAACTTTATATTTTTTTTTAAATATATATATATTATTAAAAAAATAATTTTGATATAATATTTAAAATATAATATTAAATATATAAAATATTATAGATCATGTATCAAAATTATATTTAGATAATTGAAAAAAATTAATTTTGATAGTTTAAGGATATTATTGTCATTTAATTAAAAATTAAGCTTAAAAGTGATTATTCACCAAACACTCAAACTTTACCTTGTATCAGCTTTTGACTTCTATTTCCAAACACTGCATGCTTTAGCTTCTTACTAACTTCAAGATAATCACTACAAGAATCACTTTTCAAGAAGTAAAAGCTCTCCCAAACACTCCCAAAGTTGTCTTTTCATTCTATGGAAAAAAGCATGATCCCTCTAGAATTAATTCATAGTGGCATATGTTCTTTAAAATTAATGCAAATTAGAGGAAGCCAAAAGTACTTTGTTACTTTTATTGATGAATGCACTGGATACTGTTATATGTATCTATTGAAAGGCAAAAATGAAATATTAGAAGAGCATTTAAAAATTATAAGAATAAAGTTAAGAATCAAATCAGTGAACGAATTAAAAGAATTCGAAATGACCGAGTAGGAGAATATGATGACACATTTGACGAATTTTATGTAAAATCTTCATTATTCATATTATTCGTTGACAATAGCTCTTTACTCTTCTCAATCAAATGGGATTGTTAAACGTAAAAATCAAACTCTTAAAGAAATGATAAATATTATGTTAAAAAGTTTGAGCTTACCTCATAATTTATGGGGGGAAGCTATTTTACCGGCAAATCATATTTTTAATAAAATCCCTCACAAAAGAAAAATAAAACTCCTTTTGAGTTATGAAAGGGTCATAAGCCTTCTTATAAATATCTGAAAGTGTGGGAGTGGTTGGCTAAGGTGAAAGTGTCTATGCCAAAGCAAACTAAGATAGGACCAAAGATAATTGACTGTATATTTATTGGATATGACAATAATAGTAGTACATATCGATTTTGTTGTACATAAATAAGTAATTCTTGATGTACATGTTGAAACAACAATAGAATTAAGGAATATTATATTTTTTGCAAAGAGAAGAAAGAAGACAGTTCAAATAAAAAACTCATAAAAATGTGAATATGGATAATCTTAGAAACAATTAAGAAACTGATAGATGTGTATACTAAAAAACATATTCTGTTTATATTAAGATCTTCTTTATTTTTGAAAAGAGAATCACAACAACACTAGGTGCTTGTTTATATTAAGTCCTTTACTTCGCATTGTAGATAACATGATGTATGGTGTTACACGGAAGATCATGTTATCAGTCTCTTGCGTAGTATAAGTAGAGGCTCACAGCAGAGATGGAATTGGACAAACCATCGGGATGATTGTAGTGTAATTAGGTGTGGTTGGTCTTGACCATAGAATTACACTAGCGTGCTTCGAGTACATTGAACAGGACCAAAACCAGAGGTTATCCAATTTGTACTGACATGATAAGGATCTCAGATATTATTATGGAGTATGATCCCTAAATCCCGATATAATAACGGGCACATATTATTAATTATTATTTCTTTGATTTACCAATGGGCGAGATCTATTCTGTTAGATCGATAGGCTCGATAGTTGGGAGATAATATTAATTATATGGTGTGCTGTTGATTATTGACGGAATCTATGTCCTAGTGAGTCGGGATGATGATGCCCCCTTGATGAGTTCAAAAGGTTCATCAAGTTAAACCCTGCAGGTGGATTTGATCCAACATGATGATAAGGTTGAGTGGTACTGATCAAGGATCCAGAAGTTGATTACTTTAAATTGTCAGTAATTTAAATTAATTAATAGACATTCCATATCTTAAACATGGGGGGATGGATGACTCATAATATGTGGAGCCCATATGAAAAATATGGGGGTTGGTGAGGAAGTTTAATTAAGATCCTTTAGTGGAATGGATCTTAATTAATGGATCGAGTTTAGATCCATTAGTGGGCCAAGATTCAACTCCTCCTCTTGGTCCCTACATTAGCCTTATATATACCCCATGGGATCATGAAACCAAGGCTAGACAATCTAATTCACAAAACCCTTGGTCTCTCTCCCTCTCCTTCTCTCTCCTAGGGCGCCGACGCATACAAGAAGAGAAGTTTTCATCTCTTCTTGTTCTCTCCTTCTTCTCACTCAGTGTGGGCTGCTAGGAAGGGGAAGATCATCTCCCTTATCAGCTAGTGGCCAGAGCTCGCCTTGAGGAGGTTGGAGGAGGGCCGGCGGCGAGGAGAAAGGGCGCCGGCGGTGAGGGGGACTAGTAGAGGGTTGGCGGCGGGTTTAGGTAAGAAGAAAAGGCTTCTTCTTCCCTCCTCTCACTCTTCTTCACCTTCCTCAACCTCTGTTGATCACAGGACTGGTGGCTGGCGACCTCGGGAGCTCTCGGTTGGCCAGCGGCGCGCGTGGAAGGAGAAGAACCCGACGGTGCAACCCTTGATTAGGGTTTCGACTAGGGCAAGGAGAAGAGGTGTTTTGGAGGGCTTTGGTGATCTTAGTTCCCTGTAGCTCATCGCCCACACGACGTCCGGGTAGGGAGGGACATAAGGTAGAAGGTCGCGAGGTAAAGGGAAGGTATAAATCTCTCCCTAAGCTCCTTATATTATTTTGTGCCTTTATACTTTGCCTCGTCATTTCATGTGTGAAAGTTAATTATTTTGATTTATTATCATGGTTAATAATTAACTAATTGGACCTCGACCATAAACACAAGAACCGGTGATTTACTCGTCATCTCTTCCGCGGTCATTCGGTTAGAAGAATTACAAGGCACGATCTTTGTGATTGGCCAAGTTATAATTCGTACCGAACGATACGATGATGAGATGGTCATTGGGAGACGGGTCTCCATTCGGATTAAGTTTTAATCGGTAGACATGGAGAGGTCTCTCAAGGGCGACCAAGTATTCGATTAGGTCCCAGCCATACCCAACAATTGGTATCAGAGTTGAGGTTTCCGATTTTGTGTGTTTAGGATTGGTTAATTTTTTGCATTTTTTCATACATTTTATTTTGCTAGATGATATGTGGATGTGTGTAAGCTAACTTTGTGTTGCAGGCACGAGATTCCAACTTATCATGGCCAAATAATTGTTGTGTGAATGGTTATGCAATATTTTTGTAAATTAATTAATCCTCAGGGTTGACGAGGCTAGGTAGTATTTAATTTTTTGAAATTGAATACGACACATGTTTAGCCGTGCTTTTTGTTTACATTTGATCTAGATTTTATGTACACTCCTTTGTGGAGTTTAGGATTAATGATGTAAATAATTAGCTAATCATCTCGGCTTGGAGATCCCTCAAGGTGGCTTGCGCATAAGGAAGGGAGGAGCGGATGAGGTGACGACACGACTGGAGGCGCATTGGAGACCAAGGCCATGAAAAGTTGAAAAATCTAGGATTTTCTTTTTCATTATGTTGGTTATGTGCTTGTTGTGTGCGTGCTAGTTAAAATTCCTCGTAATAAATTACTAAGTGGAAGAGGGACCCTAAGGGTCCCATGGCCTCCATTACAATCTGACAAGTGATGCGAACAAGTCTGTGGTCGGCTCTGAGTGCCTTCCTCCCCATCGGATGGACTTGTTCTGCGGATCACTGGGTCAGAAAAGACTATAAAAAATTATTAAAGAGCGTGTGCACTTCCCCATCAGAAGGTATATAATCGAAAATAATTTTTTTAGTGTCGTGTAATGGTAAACACTTCGATGTGAATAATAGTATCCTCCCCATCGGAGTCACTGCTATTATTTTACAGGGCCGAAGTTAATCAACTATTGATTTTACTTGTCAAAAAGTTAGGTTGACGAGATAGTAAGATTTGTAACGACCCCGCCCCTCGGCCCCTTGGGCGGCCCAACTGGCGGCCCACTTGGCGACCCCTTATGTCGTCAACCGACGACCATTGGCCGTGCCGTTACTCACAAGTACTTTCCACCCCTGGCCAATGGATTTTTGCATTCCTCAGGATTCGAACTCTAGACCTCCAGGCTAAGTACTAAAGTTTATGAATCCTGATACCAATTGAGCTATAGCTCAATTGGTATCAGGATTCATAAACTTTAGTACTTAGCCTGGAGGTCTAGAGTTTGAATCCTGAGGAAGGCAAAAATCCACTGGCCAGGGGTGGAAAGTACTTGTGAGTAACGGCACGGCCAATGGTCGTCGGTTGACGACATAAGGGGTCGCCAAGTGGGCTGCCAGTTGGGCCGCCCAAGGGGCCGAGGGGCCGGGTCGTTACAATAAAAAGGCGCCTTTTTAAGTAGCGGCCCCGCCTCTATGGTCCCCGCAGGCAACCCTCTAGGCCGGCGACCCTACGGTCTTCCCACTCCTGGCAGTGGGTTTTTGCCTTCCCCAGGATTCGAACTCTAGACCTCCAGGCTAAGTACTAAAGTTCCTGAATCCTGGTACCAATTGAGCTATAATAAATTGTCACGCCCCGAGGAGTTGCCCGCCCGATACCGACCGGACTGCCACTCCCTCGACCGACGGACAATTCAGAAACCTAACCTCTACGACCACCTCAGATGATTGTACCACAGCCTATAGGGCTGGAACAACCGTCTGAAATCACCAAAAGCGAAAACGACGACAAAGCTGCGTACCGGTACGACTTACGACAAACGCAAAGCACAAGGCCTTCATGGCTCACAAAAGTACAACTATACCGCCGTATAAAATGGCAAAATCAAACACGAATATAGCAGCGGAAAAGTAAAGTAAAAGAAACAGAAAACGGGTACCAACATGTACCACCAACAAAGTAAAAGAGACATCCCGGAATCATCTCGAAGAAATACACGAACTGGGACAGGCTGCCGGGCACTCCAGACAATCATCCTGAAATAAAAACAGGGAGCTAACGGGGTGAGTCCTAAGAACTCAGCGAATACAGACTGATATGCACAGGAAGAAAATAATAGCAGTAAGTCACCGTCTATCTATCTACCATAATACTGAAGATAACTGTAGTAAAAAGAAATGCAGAACTGAACTATAAGCAGTAAAGGAACTACATACCTACCTGCATCGATCCAAACCCGGTAGTATGCATGTCAACCAAGTTCAACAATCATGTGCAGCAAACACAAACAAGTGCAGAGATGCAGAGTATGCTCATGATGCAACATGGGTCACCCCTGACGCCAGTCGGTGTAAGTCACGGAAGCACGTGAACCGAGTGGGTAGGGCTCTGACCTGGTCTTCCCTGCACGAACAGACGGTCTATGAGGCGGTACACGCGAGACCGAATGGGTAGGGTCGGAGACCATAAACGTACCCCACCATCGGGTGAAGTAACGCTCTAAACGTCCCTGCTATCATCGGATAGGTAGGGGACCTGCTGTAGTGCCCGGGTCCGCCAACGGGGCTGCACGACAGGTCATGTGGTAGGTCTGACGGCCCATCTCAACCACTAGGGGAGTCAAGGGTCGCCTACATATGCCCCTACACGAGTAGCAAGTACGACGGCCATCTCAACCTCCAGGGAGTCAAAGGTCGTCCCCTATGCTACGTGCAATAATGATGCGTGTCACTATCCCATGCATCATCCACTATCTATCCCTGCTGTCATCTACATGATATGCAGTAGTCCATATAACCGGTATGCACCAATACCTAAATCCTAACGTAAGGTATAAGGTAAACTATGCATCATCAATCCATACAGATATAGTAAGCAGTAAACTAACGGATACAACTACCGATGTAAGAGCACAAAGATAAAAATATCAGATATCCCTACTGCTAACTATGTCTAACTATGCATAAAAGAGGTACCCGCCTCGATATAACGTACTCCAAGCGACGCGAACCCCCGTCCAAAATAATATCCGCGACGCAGATAGCCGCGACACTCAATATCCTGCAACAAAATACAAAACATTTAGCCGAATATAACTTCTAATTTAATTAGGATTAACTCTAATCAATTAATCCTAATCAATCACTCATTTGATTAATTAGGGTTAATTACGATTAACTAATCCCAATTAAACCCTTCAATTAATCCCTCAACTCATGATCAACCCATACACTCACGACAAAGTGAAACCAGCTCAAAGACAAGAAAGAACGAATGGCCGCTCTAATCAAAACCAAGGATTCCAAGATCCAATAACAGAGAACAGAGACCAAAAACCCTAATCTCGGATCGAAACCAACAGAAACAAACCACAAACCTTAATCAAATCCAACTGAAATACATGAAATCAACTCTGATCTGTAATCCTGTTAAGCTTCTGCAATCCGAAGCATATCACAGGATAAACTCCAAGAACCAGAAGAATGAATCCCAATTCGAAATCTAATCCTCTCATCCCTACACCGGTCCAAGATAATAATGCATCATCAAGAATAGGCATCCAAATCCGTATACAAAACCATATCACAAATCCATCTTAAGGTCAGCACAATCATATGAAATCTTACCCATTATCAAGCTGGATTTGTGATCGCCGAAAATCCTTTGCTTGGATGCAACGGATCAGCCAAGGAGTAGACACGAATCTTCTTCCCAAGACCGCCCTCACAAGCCCTAGATTCACACCAAGCGAAAACGAGCCAGTTCGTCATAGGGAAGAAGAAAATCGATATGCCCTAGATCTGTACCTTGGTGTTTAGCCCCAGCCTCCTCGCTCAGGAATCGATCTCAACCCCATTGGCGTTGGGTGTGCAAGCGACCAACGAAGCCGCGCACGAGTCCCTGTCGTATCCAGAGTTTTCGGCAGCACAGTGCTCGATTGGGGAAAGAAAGACTCACGATCAAGAGATCTAGGAAGACAAGCTATGGCTCTCACCAACGACACCCATGGCCAGCGATCGGCGAGGTTTGGTGGCACCGATTGAGGGAAGGAGAGGGAGAGATCGGAAATCAAAGGAGTCGGCTGGAGAAAAGAAAGTATCCTCGAGCTCCCAGATCGTCTTCGCATCAGAATGATACTGTCATGCGACCCTGACTAGCCGGATCGTCTTGTTCCATAGCTGACGCTCCCGGAAACCCAAAATCCGTACATGTACCTCCTTATAAGTAGCGTCAGGCTAGAGCGGAACAGAGACCTCAGATAAGAGGTGTGTGGAATCGGGCACATAACCTCTTAGCCTAGATACATGGAACACGTCGTGGATGCTGATCAAAGATGGTGGAAGTGCAAGGCGATAAGCTACAACTTCAATCCTTTTCAAAATCTGGAACGGACCAATATAACGTGGAGCTAGCTCACCTCTGAGACCAAAACGTTCCACTCCTTCCGTGGGTGAAACTCGAGGAAAACATGATCACCCGCAGCAAACTCTATGGGTTTGCGCCTCTGGTCAGCATAGCTTTTCTGGCGATCCTGCGCTATTAAAAATCTCCGTCTGACAGTCTGTACTATCTCTGCCTCGTGCTGAACTCTCTGGGGTCCCAACAGCTGAGTCTCACCGACTTCATCCCAGAGGGTGGGTGTCCTGCATGTCCTACCGTACAACGCCTCAAACGGTGCCCTATATCGCCGAATGAAAGCCGTTGTTGTAGGTGAACCCCACCAAGTGCAAATGGTCCTCCCAACTGCCCCCAAAGTCCCTCACACACGAGCGCAACAAGTCCTCTAAAGACTGGATCATATGCTCTGACTGTCCGTGTGTCTGGGGATGAAAAGCTATGCTGAGACGGAGCTCTGTGCCGATAACCCTCTACAAACTCTGCCAGAACCAAGATGTAAAACGCGGATCCCTATCCGAGATAATACTCAAAGGAACTCCGTACAATCTGACTATCTCCCGGCAATACAACTCTGTCAATCTATCAAGAGAGTCTGTCCTCCGGATAGCTAAAAAGTGAGCAGATTTGGTTAGTCGGTCCACGACTACCCAAATCGCATCATGATCTCTCCTAGTCCTCGGCAAACCCATGACGAAATCCATGGCGATATGCTCCCACTTCCACTCGGGAATGAGGATCCTCTGGAAAGTCCAGCATGTTTCTGATGCTCTACCTTAACCTGCTGATAAACGAGACATTTTGCAACAACCTCCGCTATGTCTCTCTTTATGCAGTTCCCACAATATGAACATCTCAAATCATGATACATTCGAGTGCTACCCGGATGAATAACAAAACATGATCGGTGAGCCTCCTGCAGCAACTCCTCTAAGACAGGGGGCGCCTCTGGTACACACAACCTCCTTCGGAAGTACCGAACACCCTCCTCATCACGTGTGAAATCCAACTGCTCTCTCGAAATCGTCTGGCTGCCCAGAAATTGAATATGCTGGTCATTGGCCTGGGCCTCTCTGATCCTCGTCCGAATCTCTGACTGGGCTATCAAAGTCGCTAGCAGTCCTCTCTCTGTCCGAGACTGCTCCTCTAACCCCAGCTCAAAGAAACTCTGAATCAAATCTGTGACCATCACTCGGTGGCATGCCAAACAGCTCTAGACTTCCGACTCAGGCGTCGGCGACTACATTAGCTTTCCCAGGATGGTAGCTAATGGTACAGTCGTAATCCTTCAGAAACTCCATCCAGCTCTTCTGTCGGAGATTCAGCTCTCGCTAAGTGAATAGATACTGAAGGCTCCGATGGTCGGTGGAGATCTCGAAGGCGATCCCATAAAGATAATGCCTTGAGATCTTCAACGCAAAATGATAGCATTCAACTCTAGGTCGTGAACAGGGTAGTTCCTCTCATGCTCCTTCAACTGCCGCGAAACACAAGCAACCACCCGTCCATACTGCGTGACTATTGCGCCTAGTCCCAGGAGGGATGCATCAGTATACAGAGTGAAACCATCCTCTCCAGAATGTCATACTAGAACTGGTACAGATACCAACTGCCGCTTCAACTCCTGAAAGCTGGTCTCGCAGGCTTCAGTCCATACAAACTTCACGCCTTTCCTGGTCAGGCGTGTAAGGGATGATGAAATGTTGGAGAAGTCTCAACCAAGCATCGGGCATAGCCAACCAAACCCAGGGAACTGCGCAAATTGGAACGATCACCCAATTCACTCCAAACCCTCCCTGAGTCCTAAGTAAGTCCATGACAAGATCCTTAATACCGGTTCTTATTTCCAACTATAAATTGGAATCGTCTAGTATAACCCAGCGAGTCTCTAAGATTCAACCTTCATCTATTGACATACCAAATACCTAACCACAACATCCGCGATATCCTCCCTAATATCGGTCCACCAACGGAAACGCCTCCGGTCTCTATATCTTCGGTATTACCTGCAAAACACAGAAACCAAGAACGGTGAGCCTCACTTGCCTCATAAATGAAACAATCAAGGAAGCTCCCCCGTAAATAGGTCAGAAAATTTTCAAACCATAAAAACACTAGAACACTCCTTTGGACATGCGTCCGAAAATTCTTGAACTATGGAAACGTCTGAGAGCTAGGCTACTACTGTCATCAGTACGGCCCAGTAACAATAGAAACCCTAACGTCCGCGTGCTCGAACCTCTAGCTCTGAGACGAGGAGATAACTATAATCTCGTCGTCTTCGATGCCAATGAACCACCACATGGACTGGTTTAGGGGTCAGATCGTAACCACCCTTGCTTGGCAACCACCGGTCAACCCCTCGAGGTCCGTCCTCGATAACCTCCACCGATTACGGTCGAATTTCTTAGGTGTTACGCAGCTAACACCAAATTCACCGCACCATATCCATTCCTAATTCTCAATGTATCATCGAGAATATTTAACACGTACGACCTGTCTATGAGTCATGATACCTCAAAGGCTAGAATAGCGTCAGCTCAGCCGATTAACCGTCGTCTCGTAACCTGATATACTCCAACTCCGCTCCAAAAAGGCGATAGAGATACACACTCTCTTAGGGGTATCCCAACGTAATCGAAAAGTAATTATTTGTTTCCTGAGTACCGTCCTTAGTGTCTTCACATAAAGGTAATTCAATCTCGTAAGTGATTAGCATCACTGCACAAACCAGAAGTCCAAAGGTATCTTCTTGGTTATCCAAACCAAGTACGAGCAATAATCCTGCAAGTGTCAAGCAACTAGCTCTAGACTCCTCCGGATCGGTACAAGTCACATTTGACTGTACTATTTAGGTTATCTAACCAAGTATAATGAATCCGAGGTCAAAAGTCCCACAGAACAGAATACATCTATCCTCTATCCACTGAAATGATAAACAGTGAATATCATCTCTGCTGCATCCAGCCGGTCACGTCCTCCAAACATGCCATCTAGGATATCTATACGGAAAAATATAATCCTAACCGCCCAAAGCTCCATGAGCTACAGTGGGTCGATCCTATGTCGGTCGAGCTAACAACGATATGCAACCTCCAATAGGTTGTCGTCCGATTTAAACCTAACTTCCCAATTCATTAGTCGGTACCATTGAAGAATCAATATTCTCCACTATACGATCGAATTCACAACGTGTCATCCGATCATCTCCTTAGTCAACCTTGACCATAATGGTGTTTTGGAAAAACTTGACTAGGTGTCAATCGATCTACCTCCAAGTCAATGGATACCCACCCTAACATTATGGAAATCGATATCCAATCCCTCTCGGGAAATATCCATCCATCCTATCCCAGGTAGAGTATACAAAAGTATAAGCGATACTCAAGAGATATATATCTACTATGATATATACCAAAATACCACAAAGATATATATATCTATGAAAGTCATATTCATATTCCAGCTATATCGATCTTTTACTATCAATTATAGTATATAGCTAGTACTACACTTCCTGCATCAATGCTGGTCATGTACTCACTCGTACCCTCTAGGTCACCTAACTCAGCACGAGCAAACCAGAAGTCTAAAACTCCCCGATATAGGAGAAATCATCACTGTATCGATATGCAGTCTTTATGTCTCACACAGTCGATAACAACTGATACTAGTATACAACTGGTATGGGACAGGAATTCCATAACTTGCTTTCCTTAATCTCCGATAGGTTATTGACAGGTTCGACCCTCGTCTTCCGACCATATATCGGTGCTACTCGAGATTCAACATTCTCTGCATCCTAGACGAGTCGGCAACATGTCAACCAGTCACCTATAATCGACTCCCAACATGGTCGCAAATAAAACGTATCGACTACATGTCTTCCAGCCAAAACATATCTACGAGTACCTATCGGTCAAGAATATAAGTCAATATACAATCCCACCAAAATAATAAAATGTTCAACCCTACACTAGACAGTGAATACCATAAGAGGTAAATGAGTCGTCACATATACCTTGTGTCGCCTGGAGATGTCCCATCGCTGCCATGTCCCAATCACGTCTATCGAGAAAAACGACCCCGACTAAAAATCCGAAGACTCCCACAAGACCACAAGGTATCTCGCAACCTCGCTCTGATACCAAATAAATTGTCACGCCCCGAGGAGCTGCCCGTCCGATACCGACCGGACTGCCACTCCCTCGACCGACGGACAATTCAGAAACCTAACCTCTACGACCACCTCAGATGATTGTACCACAACCTATAGGGCTGGAACAACCGTCTCAAATCAACAAAAGCGAAAACGACGACAAAGTTGCATACCGGTACGACTTACGACAAACGCAAAGCACAAGGCCTCCATGACTCACAAAAGTACAACTATACCGCCGTATAAAATGGCAAAATCAAACACGAATATAGCAGTGGAAATGTAAAGTAAAAGAAACAGAAAACGGGTACCAACATGTACCACCAACAAAGTAAAAGAGACATCCCGGAATCATCTCGAAGAAATACGCGAACTGGGACAGGCTGCCGGGCACTCCAGACAATCATCCTGAAATAAAAACAGGGAGCTAACGGGGTGAGTCCTAAGAACTCAGCGAATACAGACTGATATGCACAGGAAGAAAATAATAGCAGTAAGTCACCGCCTATCTATCTACCACAATACTGAAGATAACTGCAGTAAAAAGAAATGCAGAACTGAACTATAAGCAGTAAAGGAACTACATACCTACCTGTGTCGATCCAAACCCGGTAGTATGCATGTCAACCAAGTGCAACAATCATGTGCAGCAAACACAAACAAGTGCAGAGATGTAGAGCATGCTCATGATGCAACATGGGTCACCCCTGACGCCAGTCGGTGTAAGTCACGGAAGCACGTGAATCGAGTGGGTAGGGCTCTGACCTGGTCTTCCCTGCACGAACAGACGGTCTATGAGGCGGTACACGCGAGACCGAATGGGTAGGGTCGGAGACCATAAACGTACCCCACCATCGGGTGAAGTAACGCTCTAAACGTCCCTGCTATCATCGGATAGGTAGGGGACCTGCTGTAGTGCCCGGGTCCGCCAACGGGGCTGCACGACAGGTCATGTGGCAGGTCTGACGGCCCATCTCAACCACTAGGGGAGTCAAGGGTCGCCTACATATGCCCCTACACGAGTAGCAAGTACGACGACCATCTCAACCTCCAGGGAGTCAAAGGTTGTCCCCTATGCTACGTGCAATAATGATGCGTGTCACTATCCCATGCATCATCCACTATCTATCCCTGTTGTCATCTACATGATATGCAGTAGTCCATATAACCGGTATGCACCAATACCTAAATCCTAGCGTAAGGTATAAGGTAAACTGTGCATCATCAATCCATACAGATATAGTAAGCAGTAAACTAACGGATACAACTACTGAAGTAAGAGCACAAAGATAAAAATATCAGATATCCCTACTGCTAACTATGTCTAACTATGCATAAAAGAGGTACCCGCCTCGATATAACGTACTCCAAGCGACGCGAACCCCCGTCCAAAATAATATCCGCGACGCAGATAGCCGCGACACTCAATATCCTGCAACAAAATACAAAACATTTAGCCGAATATAACTTCTAATTTAATTAGGATTAACTCTAATCAATTAATCCTAATCAAACACTCATTTGATTAATTAGGGTTAATTACGATTAACTAATCCCAATTAAACCCTTCAATTAATCCCTCAACTCATGATCAACCCATACACTCACGACAAAGTGAAACTAGCTCAAAGACAAGAAAGAACGAATGGCCGCTCTAATCAAAACAAAGGATTCCAAGATCCAATAACAGAGAACAGAGACCAAAAACCCTAATCTCGGATCGAAACCAACAGAAACAAACCACAAACCTTAATCAAATCCAACTGAAATACACGAAATCAACTCTGATCTGTAATCCTGTTAAGCCTCTGCAATCCGAAGCATATCACAGGATAAACTCCAAGAACCAGAAGAATGAATCCCAATTCGAAATCTAATCCTCTCATCCCTACACCGGTCCAAGATAATAATGCATCATCAAGAATAGGCATCCAAATCCGTATACAAAACCATATCACAAATCCATCTTAAGGTCAGCACAATCATATGAAATCTTACCCGTTATCATGCTGGATTTGTGATCGCCGAAAATCCTTTGCTTGGATGCAACGGATCAGCCAAGGAGTAGACGCAGATCTTCTTCCCAAGACCGCCCTCACAAGCCCTAGATTCACACCAAGCGAAAACGAGCCAGTTCGTCATAGGGAAGAAGAAAATCGATATGCCCTGGATCTGTACCTTGGTGTTTAGCCCCAGCCTCCTCGCTCAGGAATCGATCTCAACCCCATTGGCGTTGGGTGTGCAAGCGACCAACGAAGCCGCACACGAGTCCCTGTCGTATCCAGAGTTTTCGGCAGCACAGAGCTCGATTGGGGAAAGTAAGACTCACGATCAAGAGATCTAGGAAGACAAGCTATGGCTCTCACCAACGACACCCATGGCCAGCGATCGGCGAGGTTTGGTGGCACCGATAGAGGGAAGGAGAGGGAGAGATCGGAAATCAAAGGAGTCGGCTGGAGAAGAGAAAGAAGAAGAAAGGGGTGTTGGCCGCCGCTAGGTCTTGCGAAGGAGAAAAATAACTGATTCGGCTTGACTTGGGTTGCGGCGAGCAAAAATATAGCTTTAATGTGAGGGGTTTTTTTTTTAGAAAAGCCCTTCAACTTTCCAAAATTCAAATCCTGCCCCTAAGGTATGGGGTTTTTAGCGTTTCAGCCCTCTATGTTTTCCGTATTTTAACAAGATTAATGGGTAAAATCTTCTCTTACGAATGTAAAAATTCTTATACGCCCACACCATCATGGTATGCAAATTTCTCGGTGTATAGGGGTGTTGGTTGATTTCGAAAATTTATTGTTTTGAGGAATCAATTTGTTTTTGATTTCTAAAGTAGTGTATGTTGTGATTCTCAGGATTTTCAAAATGACCTTTAACTTACTAGCAACAATACTTAAGGAGAATAAACTTACTGGACCAGACTATATTGACTGGAAGAGAAACCTTGACATTGTCCTTACTGCTGAAGAGTACAAATATGTACTCTTTGAGGACTGTCCCGAAAGGCCTAGTGAGAACTCTAGTGAAGAGCAGAGGGAGCACTTTAAGAAGTGGGTCAAGGCAGATGAGATGGCGCGGTGCTACATTCTGGCATCTATGTCGAATGTTTTGCAACATCAGCATCAGGCCATGCCCACTGCTTATGCAATGATGCTAAACCTCAAGGAACTCTTCAGGCACCAGGGTCGGGCTACTAGGCATGTTGTGATGAAGAACCTGATGACGACTACTATGGTCAAAGGGACTCCTGTTAGGGATCATGTCTTGAAAATGATGGCTCACCTCAATGAGATTGAGGTATTGGGAGTACAAATCGACGGGGAAACCCAGGTTGATATTATACTCCAGTCTCTACCTAGGAGTTTTGAGCAGTTCCGGCTCAACTATAACATGAACAAGCATGAGTATATGATGAGGGAACTGCTAGGAGAACTCCGTGCAGTAGAGGGGTTATTTTGTCAGAGTTCACAAGCCTTAGTAACTCAAAGGGTTTTTGCTTTTGTGCCGAAAGGCAGGACGAAGAAGAAACAAGGAGGGTTCAAGAAGGCATCAACATCGCAGGGACCTCGGACTGGCGTGAAGAAGCCGAAAGGCAAGTGCTTCACGTGTAAGCAAACTGGACACTGGAAGGCGGACTGTCCCCGTCGTCAAGACAAAAGTATTTCCTCGTGCTTAGTCGTTGAAACATATTTAACGGTGCTATCTACCAGTACCTGGTGCGTAGATACTGTTGGTGCTTGGATGGCTAGAGAGGGGGGGGGGGTGAATGTAGCCAGACACAAGTTCTTTTTGCTTTTAAAGGGTTCTCTGCAGTTAGGGTTGGTAGCACAGCAGAAGCAATACAAAACAGAGAGATGCAAAAACTAAACCTTAAACTAAGCACAAGTACAAAATGCTAACAAAGAGGATTTACAAGGTTTAGGAATAACTTGCCCCTACTCGTTGGCGTGCCCGTGAGGTGGGCGATCCCTTGATCGTCGGCAGATCAAGCCACGAAAAATCCGGATAGAATGGAACCTCCTTCTCAGTGGAGTGACCTCTCCACAGCGTTTCAATCAAGATGAAGATATTAAGTACAATGAAACACAAAGGAAGCTTACAGAGCACTTAGGACAGTAAGAACACAAGCGAACTCCTCACCGACCTCCACTCAGCACAGATCTCACGTATGAACTCCCTGCTCTTCGTGTCTTCTTGCTGATGGACTCGCCAAGCTCCTTGTTTCTTCCAAGTGCTCACGTATCAGAATGCTGCTCAAGATTCACAGTTGCTTGCTCAAAGAGATGATTAAAGTTGTCGCAAGAGCACAAGTGTTGTAGCCAAAGAAGAGTTCTCTTTCCTTCTCCACTTCTCAAGACTTTTAAGCATCTGGCCTCTGCAGCTCACATCGCCAGCCACTAGACGCTCCATTGCAGCTCACCAGCTGCTCATCTGCCACTGCCCAGCTACCCTGACCTCTCCTGGACTCCCTGAGCTCTCTCAGTCGAGCCCCAGGTCTATTGCCAGCAGCCCCAGCGTCCGTTGCAACCTGAGAAGGAGAAACAACCAAACCTGATACATGGAAAGAACCCAGTTGACCCTCCTTCAATGTTTGAAGTCATCCCTGTCACCTGCACACTTGATCAGAGGTTTAGCAAATGAAATCAAACTTGCATCAGCAATAGCAGAGAAGATCAAAGCGAAATCAGTAGTGTATCAGTGGAAATCAGAATTCGATCAGAACTCTGACAGCGCTTTTGAATTAAAGCTATCAGCTACTGATCGGTCACCAGACCGATCAGAGTGACCCCTGATCGGTCACCAGACCGATCAGGCTCCAGCCTGATCGGTCCCCAATAAGAAACCCGAAATCGCGACTTCTCCGTGATCGATCACCAGATCGTTCCCAAGTCGTGGATCGGTCACTAGACCGATCCACCCCATTGCAGGGTGATTTTCCAGCTTCGCAGCCCAAACCTCCTGACGATCCCCGGACCGATTAGGGTGTGGCCTGATCGGACTGGTGACCGATCAGGCCACTCTCTGACCGATCAGCCTCCAGCCTGATCGGTTATTATGAGAAGCACGCGACAATTGATCGTTCACCAGAACGATCTGAATTGTCTCCCTGATCAATCACCAGACCGATCAGGAGCCGAACAGAAAGGCTTCCAAAGTCACTGTATGCTCCCTGATCGGTCTGGTGACCGATCAAGAGCCGAACAGAAAGGCTTCCAAAGTCACTGTATGCTCCCTGATCGGTCACCACACCGATCAGACATCACTGGATCGGTCACCAGACCGATCCACGAGGGAACTCCGTGCCAACTTCCCTGATCGGTCACCAGACAGATCCAGGCAAGGCTAAATCCACTCTAAGTCACGAGAACAAGCTTCCAGCCCTTCTCTGACTCGTGCTTAGTCCCCCGGACCAAGACTCCGTGCCCAGTTTCACTTACCGGGACTTCAACCTAGCCCTCCAAGCTAGGACCTGGCTTCACTCACCAGGATTTCATCAACCTAGCTTCCCAAGCTAGGACCTGTCTTCACTCACCAGGCTTTCATCGACCTAGCTTCCCAAGCTAGGACCTGACTTCACTCACCAGGCTTTCATCAACCTAGCTTTCCAAGCTAGGACCTGGCCTCACCCGCCAGACTTTCATCCAACCTAGCTTCTCAAGCTAGGACCTAGCCTCGCCCGCCAGGCTTTCATCAACCTAGCTTCTCAAGCTAGGACCTGGCTTCACTCACCAGGCTTTCAATCAACCTAGCTTCCCAAGCTAGGACCTGGCCTCGCCCGCCAGGGTTTCAATCAACCTAGCTTCCCAAGCTAGGATTTCAATCACACTGTGCCCAGTCCTCGACCAGGACTTAATCCCAATCATCTCATTAACCTAAACTAAAATCGGTGTCAACACCAAAATAACAATCAGGGTCAGATTGCATCAACAGATATAGGAGCCACTGATCATGTCTGCAATACTCTGCATGGGTTCTAGGAAACTCGATGGCTGGATGATGGTAAAATCGTGGTCTATATGGGCAATGCTACGGATGTGGCAGCAGTTGCAGTGAGAGATTTTTATTTGTCTTTTGAGAGAAATAAAATGTTAGTTCTGAGAGAATGCCTATATGTACCCTCATTTGGAAAGAATTTAATTTCAGTTTATAAGTTAATAAAACACGGATATTCTATTACTTTTAATAACAGAGTTGTTACAAAGAGAAATAGAGAGATTATCTGTTCGAGTACTATGGTTGGCAATCTGTACACTCTAGAACCAAAAACTTCCACGATGCAAATAGAAGTGAATAGCTTGTCATCTAACATAAGTAAGAGAAAGGAGCCTTCTAAGATGAATCAGACGTATCTTTGGAACCTTAGGCTTGGTTATATTAACCTTAGTAGGATTTAGAAGTTGATAGCCGATGGGCCCTTGGGTTCATTGGTGGTGGAAGACTTCCCAACTTTGAGTCTTGCTTGGAAGGTAAGATGACCAAGAGACCTTTCAAGGCTAAGGGGTATAGGGCCAAAGATGTGCTAGAACTGATTCATTCTGATTTGTGTGGTCATATTTCAATCCAGGATAGAGGTGACTTTGAATATTTCATCACTTTCATTGACGATTATTCAAGGTACGGATATATTTACCTGATGCACCGCAAGTTTGAATGTTTTGATAAGTTCAAAGAGTTCAAGGCTAATGTGGAGAAACTGTTGGGACCGGGTGCATGTTGACAAGGATACGAGTTCGTAAATTTTAAAATATTTACGTGCAGCGGAAGAATTAGCATAAATAATTTCTCAAATTATTTTAACCACGTATCTAGCATGCGACCTTATGATGTGTGGACATGATCATAAATTAAAATTTTGCAAAAAAGTAAACTAATTTACTTAGTACCTCGCGTAACTCGAAGTAAGGGACGAGATCCAACCGTAGCGTCCCTTGGAAGCTCCGCCTCTATTCGCGTCCACGCCGAGTTCTCTTCGGGATGACTTCGCAAAGCCACGAGTTTTGTGCCGATGAGAACTACTAGATTCTCCAAAGGCACAACTAGAAAAACAAGAGAGAAAGATGGAAACTAACCACCAAGTAACGGAATCAAAGTTCCGGGAAGGAAGGAGTTGCGACCCGCTTCTTCTTCTTCTTCTTTGGGACCTACTTGGTGGAGATGACTCACGGCAACCCTAGGATGCGCCGGCCCTAGGAGGGATGTGCGTCGTCCCTAGGATGAGGAAAGAAGGAGAGGGAGAGAAAAAGAGAGGGAGAGAGCTACTAAATCTCTTGATTAATTGTTGGAATTCAAGGCTTGCCTTTGGTTCCTTTATATAGTAGCCTCTCCATTGCCAAGTCTCCCTCTTAACGGAATTAACGGAATAAATTTTCATAAGAAATTTATCTTATAAATATTCTTATGAATTATTCCGTTATGCCTAGTTTTATTTTAACTAACTTTATAATAAAACAAATACATCTCTCCTTTTAATTATGGAATAAAATTTGTATAAATTTTTCTTATCATAGAAAAATCAATTCATAATTGATTTTATAAATTAAAATTAAACCAATTCATGGTTCATTTTAATTTCCATAAAAAGAATAAATTTTTACAATTTTCTTTATATAAATTTCTTTATATAAATCTCTTTATATAAATTAATTTATTTATCCATAATTTTTAGAAAACAAATCGCACTTGATTTATTTTATAATTTAAACCAAATAAATTGGTGTCCCTCCATGTTGTGGCCGACCAAACCAAAGAGGGTGGGCACCCTCTTTGGCTGGCCACACCAAGCCTACTCCCTCGCGAATTAAACTCATTTAATTCGCCCAATAAGCCTTCAAAAGACTTAGCCATTTTAAGCTTCCGTTGCGCCTCTGATTAATTTAGATTCGACTTATTTCTCTTGATCGGAAAATCTAATTTTCAACTCATTTTAAATCCCTCGGATTACTCGTAGTGTGTGTGACTAAATAGGCTTTCGATTTATGTTGGCCGTCTATAATTAACCAATTATAGAACGATCATGAGTGGCACCTAGTAGTACATCGTGACCCCCAATTAATCGAAAGATCAACGGTTGACCTCAGAAATAATTCTGAAACCCTTTAGCAGCTCAAATGAATCGTGCCTCATTCCCTTCACCATCTTATACCCACTTGGTTCAGGACATGGTCTGTGTGTGTCAGTCCCCACTAGGCTGACTATGTCACACCTAGCCCAAGTAGTGTCTTTCTCATCCTTTGGATTTCTAATTACTCTCATGTATTTAAGAGACTCATACTCTAAACATGACATGCTCTGGCCAGAGGCTTCGAGTAACAATCCGACGATATGCCTTGGGTATACATCTCCTCGCAAGGAGTGGTGAATCCTTTGTAGGCTGTTCAAACATCTTCGGGCACTTCGGCTTATACCCAATCATCCTGGTCCACACCTCCTTGGAGATGCTTGCTTAAGATGTCAAAGTATAAGTTTTCATGACCAAGATGACTTGAACACCGCAAGTCAAAGGAACATCGCACTTAAGCTGCAGTAAGAACTTCATTGACATGTCTATATGTAGACTACCATATGAAGTTTTACAGTCAGTCACTCCAATGAACTAGTTCCCTTAACTAGCATTCATGTTTATCTCCGGACATCCCAATGTCACCAGCCAGTGAGAATCAGCTGATTAGAGAATAACCCATGCTAGTCTCAACAGAATTGATAGAGTCCTTATTTATCAATTCATCGACTAGGGATTATTTCAATACTTCACAATTGCACATGTAGAGATAATCACTAGTTGCGAATTCATCACAAATTCTCCCATGCTGTGAATTGTATTGCGGGCATTCAATAAATGAGTTTAAGATCCCAATCAAATACACAAACATGTATACTCAAATAGTGAATTTTCATTTATTAAAATAAATATTTACAATCATAAGGCGATTGCCTTAGGACACTTCTCTCATATTACTAACAGAAACATCGGGGTAATAGCATCAAGACACTACGATCTGATCGTGGTGGTGAGTACCTCTTTGGAGAGTTTAGGACCTACCTATCAGGGGCTGGGATTCAATCCTAGCTAACTACACCCAGTACGATCCAACAGAACCGGGTGGCAGAAAGAAGGAATAGGACTCTTATGAAAATGGTTAGGTCAATGATGAGCTATTCTCAGTTACCTGATTCGTTCTGGGGATATGCTCTGGAAACGATAGCATATATACTAAACTTGATTCCATCTAAGTCAGTCCCTTTTACTCCCACAGAACTGTGGACTTGGCGCAAGCCTAGTCTAGGACATGTTCGGATTTGGGGTAGTCCAGCACATGTGCTAAAGGGAGATACTGATAAGTTGGAATCTCGTACGGAAGTACGTCTGTTCGTAGGCTATCCTAGAGGAACAAAAGGTGGTATGTTCTATAGTCCTAAGGATCAGAAGGTAATCGTTAGCACGAATGCCAGATTCCTAGAAGAAGACTATGTGATGAACCACAATCCCAAAAGTAGACTAGTGCTTGAAGAGTTAAGAGGGGACGTTCCGACCATAGGACCAACTATACAAGAGGATACACCACAAGTCACTGCTGTTGATGCAGTCTGGCCCGATTGTTATTTTGATGTTGACAATGATTTAAGTTTGGTTAAATGAATGTGGGTTAAATCCTGGTCGGGGACTGGGCATGAAACCCTGGTGAGTGAAGCCAGGTCCTAGCTTGGGAAGCTAGGTTGATGAAAGCCTGGTGAGTGAAGCCAGGTCCTAGCTTGGGAAGCTAGGTTGATTGAAATTCTAGGGAGTGAAGCTAGATTGAAATCCCGGTGAGTGAAGCCGGGTCCTGGTGAGTGAAGCCAGGTGATTGAAATCCTAGTGAGCGAAGCTAGGTCGAAATCCCGGTGAGTGAAGCCGGGTGACTGAAATCTTAGTGAGTGAAGATAGGTTGAAATCCCAGTGAGTGAAGCCGGGTCCCGGTGAGTGAAGCCGGGTGATTGAAATCTTGGTGAGTGAAGCCAGGTCCTAGCTTGGAGGGCTAGGTTGAAGTCCCAGTGAGTGAGACTAGGCATGGAGTCTTGGTCCGGGGGACTGAGAACGAGTCAGGGGACGCTGGGAGCCAGTTCTCTTGACTTAGAGTGGGTTTGGCCTTGCCTGGATCGATCTGGTGATCGATCAGGAAAGTTGGCACGGAATTCCCTCGTGGATCGGTCTGGTGACCGATCCAGCTGTGTCTGATCGGTCTGGTGACTGATCAGGGAGCACACAGTGAGTTTGGAAGCCTACTGATCGGCTCCTGATCGGTCTGGTGACCGATCAGGGAGCATACAGTGAGGTTAGGAACCCTACTGATCAGCTCCTGATCGGTCTGGTGAATGATCAGGGAAGAGGCAGTTGGTTCAGGGAGAAACCATTGATCGGTCTTCGTGATCGATCAAATGCCTCCCAGATCGATCAGGCTGTGTCCTGATTGGTCCAGGAGTGGCCTGATCGGTCACCGTGACCGATCAGGGTCCTCCCTGATCGGTCTGGGGACCGATCAGGAGCTGAACTTTAATTTAAATACGCTGTCAGACGCTCTGATCGCGACTGTTTTCTCTGCCGATTCTCTTATACACTGCTGATATGTTTTGATATGCATTGCTAAGCTTTTGTTGGAGTGTGCAGGTAATAGCAGGTGATTCAAACACTCAAGGAGGGTCAATGGAAGACTTTCCTTTGAGCAGGTTTGGCTGTTTCTCCTTCTCAGGTTTCAACGGGCAACTGGCACAGCTAGCGACTGATGGAGGCTCAGCTGGAGAGGAGGTCTTCAGTGGACTGAGTGCTCAGGGAGGTCAGTGGGTTCAGGCTAGCTCAGTGGATGCTAATGAAGCTTACGATGGTGAGCAGAGCTTAAGTTGAAGCTGATGCAGAGGAGTGACAACAAGGGGATAGACAGAAAAACGAGTGAAGTTTTTGCTGTGGGGTTGAGCTCTCTGTGTGTTGCTTTGTACTTGAGCGTTATTGTTACATCTTTGTGAGCGATCCTTCTTAGTCTTGTGTGCTTATCTTGTATCCTATTGAGACGCTTGTGGAGAGGTTTCTCCACCGAGAAGGAGGCGCTGTTTTATCTTGGTCACCGGGGCTTGATCTGCCGATGATCAAGGGATCGCCGACCTCACGGCACGCCAAGGAGTAGGGGCAAGTTATCCTCGAACCTTGTACATCTCCGTCTTAGCGATTTGGTTTGCTTTCTTTCTTTGTATTGTTCTATTTGTGTTGTTTGCTTCCGCTGCTACTAACCTAATCACGCAGAAAACTTAAGAGAGCAAATTTTAGTGTCTGGCTACATTCACCCCCCCCTCTAGCCATCCAAGTTCCAACAAGTGGTATCAAATCTTGGGACTCTACTTCAATGGCTTAACATCCGAGAGCTAACAAAGATGGCCATGGGAAAAGAAGGGTTTAGCACCAGCCGACCACCACTCTTCGACGGCACTGATTTTTCATATTGGAGGTTGAAGATGGAGTTTTACCTCAAAACCAACCTCAGCATGTGGTTTGCTGTCAAGGAAGGTTTTTCCACTCCTAAAGATGCTGAGGGAAAAGAGATGGACTTCTCAAGTTGGTCGGCAGATCAAATCCGGAAAGGTGAAGCCGATGTGAAAGTTGTGGTCACCCTACAATGTGGGATGACCAAGGATCAAATAATCAAGGTTGGCCCTTTCACCTCTGCCAAAGATCTGTGGAACAAACTCCTTGAGCTCCATGAAGGAACTCAAGACACCCGGACTGCCAAGAAGGACCTCCTTCTCAGCCAACTCCAAAATTTGTACATGGAAGAGGATGAAACCGTAAGTATACTCCATGGACGTTTCAAAGAAATTTTGAATGGTTTACATTCCATCAGTGAAAAGGTAGAAAACCGAGACCTAGTAAGGTATGTACTAAGAGCTTTTCTAAGAAATGCCTTGTGGTCATCCATGGTGGATGCTTACAAGGTTTCCAAGGACTTATCCTTTGTTAAGTTAGAGGATTTATTTTGTGAAATGGAATTACATGAGATCTCTAACCAAAGCCCAAAGGAGAAAGGATTTGCTTTAGTGGCAGGTGACAAGAAGAAGGAGAAGAAGAAGGACAAGGAGGAGAAGACCCACTGTCACGTGACTCTCGTGGCCTTAGAAGAGTCACCCAAGGAGAGTGGAGACGAATCAAGCAACTCAACCGCGCCTTCATCATCTTCGGATGATGAAGAGGTAATTTCTCCCGAGTTGGATAAGTGCTATAGAACAATAGCTTGCTTGACAAACATGCTCAAAAAGTCTAAGAACAAGATTAAATCTTTAAAGTAAGAGGTAGAAAAATTGAAAACCTCTAAGGATGAAGTAATTGATGATGTGCATATTAAGACCCTTGAGAATGATAATAAGGACTTAAAGAGCAAAGTTGAAAATCTCAAGAATGTTCTTGAGAAATTCTCATCTAGCTCCAAAACCTTAGACATGATACTAAACTCCCAAAGAGCGGTTTATAACAAGGTCGGTATAGGTTACTGACCTAAAGAACCAACCTTTGTATCCTTAATGTCAAGAACCCAATTTAGAGAACAAAATAATTCTAGGGTTCAAAAGGTTAGGAAGAAAGTGACTAAGGCATGGGTGCCTAAGTCCTTCATTATTGATGCATTAGGTCCCAAAATTTGGGTACATAAAACCTCCATATTTTGAATTGTATAGACATTGATTGAGGGGGAGCATCTATCAACATAGATGGTTGATATTTGGTGCTCCAAACATCTAGCCATTCCTAATTAGGAATGTGCTTATCGTTTCCTCAAATTCACATGAATGGTTTAGGTTGACATCATAACTTGTTTTACCTTGGATTGCATAGGATAATAAGTTTTGTTATTGCGATTTATGTTTTCATGCAAGTTATGGTTTATGAAATGCCTTATCTCAAGTCTAAGGTGTCTTAGTAAAAGAAAAGTTTTTCTTAAGCAAGTCAAAATCTTCTTGAATGTGTTACACAACATGAATGCATGTTGAGGAACAATATCAACACATAATGTATATTGATAAGGCCTCAATAGACAAGAACATGAATTTGAGGTCTAAGTTTTTTATTTGCTTTCAATCATAAACCTTAGACAATTTCATGCTTCGATGATCAATATTTTGAATTTTCTAAAAATGTCTAAATTGGATAAATACATGAATATAGTTTAGTTAACTGCCTTCTCATAGAGAATTTAGAAGAAGAAGAAGAGGCTTTAGGGAAAAAGAAGAGGCTTCTTCTTCCTTCCTCTTGTTAGTAATATGAGAGAAGTGTCCTAAAGCAATCGCCTTATAATTGTAATCATTTACATTAATAAATGAAGATTCACTATTTGAGTATAAATGTTCGTGTATTTGATTGAGATCTTAAACTCATTTACTGAATGCCCGCAATACAATTCACAGCATGAGAGAATTTGTGATGAATTCACAACTAGTGATTATCTCGACATGTGCAATTGTGAAGTATTGAAATTGTCCCTAGTCGATGAATTGATAAATACGGACACTATCAATTCTGTTGAGACTAGCATGGGTTATTCTCTAATCAGCTAATTCTCACTGGCTGGTGACATTGGGATGTCCGGAGATAAACATGAATGCTAGTTAAGAGAACTAGTTCATTGGAGTGACTGACTGTAAAACTTCATATGGTAGTCTACATATAGACATATCAATGAAGTTCTTACTGCAGCTTAAGTGAGATGTTCCTTTGACTTGCGGTGTTCAAGTCATCTTGGTCATGAAAACTTATACTTTGACATCTTAAGCAAGCATCTCCAAGGAGGTGTGGACCCAGGATGATTGGGTATAAGCCGAAGTGCCCGAAGATGTTTGAACAACCTACAAAGGATTCACCACTCCTTGCGAGGAGATGTATACCCAAGGCATATCGTCGGATTGTTACTCGAAGCCTCTGGCCAGAGCATCACATGTTCCAAGTATGAATCTCTCAGAAACATGAGAGTAATTAGAATCCGTTGGACGAGAAAGTCATTACTTGGGCTAGGTGTGACGTAGTCAGCCTAGTGGGGACTGACACACATAGACCATGTCCTGAACCAAGTGGGTATAAGATGGTGAAGGGAATGAGGCACGATTCATTATAGCTGCTGAAGGGTTTCAGAATAATTTCAGAGGTCAACCGTTGATCTTTCGATTAATTGGGGATCATGATGTACAACTAGGTGTCACTCATGATCGTTCTATAATTGGTTAATTATAGACGGCCAACATAAATCGAAAGCCTATTTAGTCACACGCACTACGAGTAATCCGAGGGATTTAAAACGAGTTGAAAATTGGATTTTCCGATCAAGAGAGATAAGTCGAATCTGAATTTTTCAGAGACGCATCGGAAGCATAAAATGGCTAAGTCTTTTGAAGACTTATTGGACGAATTAAATGAGTTTAATTCGTATAGTTTTAGCTTGGATTTGGCCGACCAAAGAGGGTCCCCACCCTCTTTGTTTAGTCGGCCACAACAAAAGGGGAAAACCAAATTTTTGGTTCAAATTATAAAATAAACCAAGCGTGGTTTGTTTTATAAAATTATCGATAAAGAAATTTATATAAAGAAATTTATATAAAGAGATTTATTTTTCATGGAAATTAAAATGAACCATGGATTGGTTTATTTTATTTTATAAAATCAATAATAGATTGATTTACCATGATAAAGAAATTTATATAAAGAAATTTCTTTCCATAAGAAAAGGGAGACATGGTTGTTTTTATCATAAACTAAATTATGATAAAAACTTGGCATGATGGAATAATTCATAGAAAAATTTATATGATAAATTTCTTATGAAAATTTATTCCATAAAAAGGAGACTTGGCGATTGAGAGATTACTATATAAAGGAACCAAGGCAAGGCTTGGAGATGAATCTAAGAGATCAAGGATTCTTGCCTAGCCTCTCTCCCTCTCCTTCTCTCCCTCTCCCTCTTCTAGTGCCGCCGGCCCTAGAGCCCTCCCCCTTTGCCGTGAGCTTCCACCACCAAGAAGAGGCCGAAGAAGAAGAAGAAGCGGGCACGACTCCTTCCTTCCTCCCGGAATCTTGATTTCGTTCTTCGTTTGGTGGTTAGTTTTTCATCTCTCTCTTGGTATTCTTGTCGTGCCTTTGGAGAATCTAGTAGTTCTTGTCGACATGAAACTCGTGGCTTTGCGAAGTCATCCCGAAGAAAACTCGGCGTGGATGCGAATAGAGGCGGAGCTTCCAAGGGACGCTACGGTTGGATCTCGTCCCTTTCTACGAGTTACGCGAGGTATTAAGTAAATTAGTTTACTTTCTGCAAAATTTTTAAATGTATGATCATGTCTCCACAACATAAGGTTGCATGCTAGATACGTGGTTAAAATAATTTGAGAAATTATTTATGCTAAACCTTCCGCTGCCGTAATTAAATTTTAAAATTACGAACCCGTATCCATGTCAACATGCACCCGGTCCCAATAGTGGTATCAGAGCCGGTTAGTGTTCGACATAATCATATAATTGTTTTGCGGAAAACTTTGTCATGATCTCAATTTTGGAAAACTTTCCAATTATGGAAACTTTCCAATTATGATAAATTTTAGATTTAGGAATTTCAAAGTTTGGAAATCCTCATGAAATTTCGCAAACTTTTGAAATATCCTAGTTTCTGAAATTTTATGATAATTGTGAAAACTTCTCATTTTTGAAAACTTTTCAATTTTGGAAATTTCCTATTTTGGAAATATGTAAGTTTTCTTTGTACCAGAAACTTACAATTATTCTTAAAACCTATTATGAAATCTCGCATTTTTGGGCACTTTCTTTCAAGAAAGACTAGACAAATTTATGGATCATTAATTGACAATTAAATTCGAATTGGTTTTAAATTATTAACAAAATTCTTTATTTTGGATTGAGCCTCGGGGAGCCGTCCAATTTAAAGTTAGTTGTTGTAATTTAATTTCCTTTTGAATAAAATTGTCATGTTTAATTTGGTTACGCCTCGGGGAGCGGACCAAATTAGATTTACAACAAATTCCTTTTTTTTTGGGTATCTGAGCCTCGGGTAGCCACCCAAAGAAAATAATTTTGTTGTAATTAATAAATCCATAAATAAAATATGTAATCAAATCTTGGAAATTTTGAGGTGATTCTCAAACGATAATTTCCTTATTTGATTTAAGAGGTGATGCTCTTACATATTGTTGTCTCCAAAATTAATTAGGAAAATTATTTCCTATAGAGTTTTCTTAAATAATATTTTCATGAAAATAATATGTGGTTGAATTAAGGGAATCTGTCTCTTAATTTAATAAGATATAATTTAGAGAAATCAAAGTCTTAAACATATTATTTCCGAAATTGATTATGACAATTTAGGAAATTGTTTCCCAAAACAATTCCTTGAATAAAGTATGAAATTAGAATTAGGAAATCTGGTTGCTAATTTAATTAATGAGACTTGATAAATTAAGTCACATACATACTTTATTAAGGAAATCGTTAGTACATGACATAATTATATGTCATGAATGTGCTTAGAAATAAAAGGATGAGACCCAAAACCCCTTGCAAAATATTAAGGCCAACACCTTCCATTAATATGGTTAGAACCGGAGTTTTGTTTTTCGTTTGGGTTGATGGACACATCCATGCCCGGCTTGAACCTCAACATGTTCAAACCATGGAATTAGTTTATGATTAATATAGTTGGAGTCAGAGGTCAATCCTTAGTTTTGGTTGTTGGACACATCCAAGCCTGACTAAACGGTTGAATGAGCTCCAACCATATTAAAACTATTTCTTGATTAATGGGTCAGCCTTAAGCTTGGAGCATCGATTTGTTGTGCCACAGCCAAGGTCGATGTAAAGAGAGGTGCAGTTGGGTGCTATGTATATTGTTGCATACTTGTTAATGAGTTAACAACCCAATGATTTATGTAAACATTCAATTAGTTGATAGCATAAAGTGATAATTACATATATGTGATATGTAATCGGTATAATTACCTACCTTCATAGCTAAGAATAACTTGATGGCCACAGCCATGGTTGTTCTTATCTATGGTTGGATATCAACCTATTTGGAGATGTTCCTACGTTCTCTCGAATTGATAAAAAGGGTTATTCAATTCGAAAAAATAAATAGGATTTAATTAATGTATGTTGATGCATTCTTTATCATTCTTCTCACATAAGCTCAATTTGTATTTCTAGGATAATCACTTGATCATGTCTTCTCTAAATTTGCATTCCATTTTGGACACCAATAAGCTGACTGGGCCAAACTTCATGGTCTGGCTTCGAAACCTGAGGATAGTCCTCAAGGCAAAAAAGCTTACTTATGTCCTTGAAGATCAACTTCCCAACTATCCTCCAGAAAATGCAACTCCAGACCAGTTAGTGGCCTATCAGAAACATGTGACCGATTCTGAACTTGTGAGTTGCATCATGCTAGCCGCTATGGTACCTGAGCTGCAAAAGCAGCATGAGCATATGGATGCTTATACCATCATCTTCCATCTTCATGAGTTATTTGACGAGCAGGCGAGATCCGAAAGGTTCGAGGTCTCCAGACTCCTCTTCACCTCTAAGATGCAGGAAGGCACTTCTGTCTCATAATTTGTGTTGAAGATGTTGGGGTACATTGAGCGACTGGGCACACTCAATTTTGCAATGGATCATGAACTAAGTATTGACTTAATTCTGCATTGTTTGTCGAAAAGTTATTCACAATTTGTGATGAACTATCGGATGAACAAGCTGGAGACTACCATTCCTGAGTTGCTCAACCTGCTGAAGACTATAGAGCCTTCTGTGAAGCAGGATCAGAAGACGATACTGTTAGTTGGTTCCTCGAAGAAAGGTTCTAAGAGGAAGGCCAAAGAACAGAATAAGGGAAAGAAGAAAAAGGCCAAAAAGACTGAAAAGACCCCAAAAGGCACTTGCCATCACTGTGGCAAGGAGGGTCACTGGCGAAGAAACTGCAAGGTTTATCTTGAGTCCTTGAAGAAGAAGGCATCCGATGCCCCATCCTCTTCAGGTATCTTCGTTATTGAATGTCACTCTATTTCCTCAACCACCTGGGTACTTGATACTGGGTGTAGCTCACATATATGTAATAACATACAGGGGCTAAGGAATAGAAGAAGACTCGTCAAGGGAGAAGCGAATTTGCGAGTTGGAAATGGAGCAAAGATTGCTGCTGTTGCCATCGGAACATATTTGCTAAAGCTCCCTACCGGACTTGTCTTAGAGTTGGATAATTGTTATTTTGTTCCTTAGTTAATAAAGAACATTGTATCTATTTCATGCTTGAATGAAAAGGGTTATCATTTAATTTTTAGTAACAATTGTTGTTACATAACTTTAAATGGTGTTCTTTATGGGACCGGAACTTTGTGCAATGGTATCTACACGTTAGATTTATCCGGTGACATTTTTAATATCGAAGTTAGCAACAAACGTGCTCGAATAGATAATCAAATAGAGTCCTATACGTGGCATTGTCGTCTTGGCCATATAAGTAAGAAACGAATGACCAAATTACACCGATGTGGAATTCTGTAATCATTTGAACCCGGTTCATTTGATACATGCGAATCATGCTTAAAAGGCAAGATGACCAAATTACCCTTTTCCGGAAAAGGTAATCCAGTGGGAGAATTGCTTGGTCTAATACATACTGATGTATGTGGACCAATGTCAACTCTTGCACAAGGAGGCTATAGCTACTTCATTACCTTTATTGATGATCACTCACGATTCGGGTATGTGTTCTTCATGAAACACAAATCTGAAGCTTTTGAGAAATTCAAAGAGTTCAGAAATGAAGTAGAGAAACAGCTTGTCAAAAGTATTAAGATACTTCGATCCGATCGGGGTGGTGAATACTTAAGTCAAGAGTTTCAAGATTATCTTAGGGACAATGGGATATTGTCTCAATGGACTCCGTCATATACACCACAGCATAATGGTGTATCTGAGAGGCATAACCGAACCTTGATGGACATGGTTAGATCTATGATGAATCATGCAACTCTTCCAAAATCCTTTTGGGGCTATGCACTAAAGACAGCTGTTTACTTGCTAAACAGAGTCCCGACCAAGGTAGTCTCTACTACTCCATATGAGGCGTGGAATAGTAAGAAACCTCACTTAACTCACCTTAAGATATGGGGTTGTCTTGTTTATGTGAAGCGGACTGTATCAGACAAATTGGATGCTTAGTCTGATAAATGTCTATTTATTGGATACCCTAAGGAAACAAAGGGTTACCAATTCTATCATCCCTTGGAACAAAAGGTGTTTGTTTCAAGGCATGCTGTATTTCTGGAAAAAAAATTTCTTTTACAAGAAAACAGTGGGAGTAGTATTGAACTTGAAGAAGTTCAAGAAACTCCAATAGACATTACAGAGACACCTAGTCTAGACCCACAACCAATAACTCATAATGATGAGCTATCAGTTGAACCTAAAACAACACCACTACTTCGTAGATCTGATAGGACACGCAATATTCCAGAGAGATACGGGTTTCTCGTAAGTGAATCGAACGACGTGTTACTCGTTAGCGATGACGAGCCTATCAGTTATGATGATGTTCTGAAAAGTTCAGAAAGGGACAAATGACTTGAAGCCATGAAGTCGGAAATGGATTCCATGTATGAATATCAAGTATGAGACTTGGTTAACCCACCTGAAGGGATTAAGCCCATAGGGTGCAAGTGGGTTTTCAAGAAGAAAATCGACATGGAAGGTAATGTTGTTACCTTTAAGGCTAGATTAGTGGCAAAAGGATATCGTCAGAAATAAGGAATTGATTATGACGAAACCTATTCGCCTGTAGCTATGCTTAAATCCATTCAGATGCTCCTGGCCATAGCAGTTCATTATGATTATGAGATATGGCAAATGGATGTGAAAACAACTTTCCTTAATGGAAACCTGCTTGAGGATGTATACATGATGCAACCTGAAGGTTTCACAATGGTTGATAAAACCAAAAATATGCAAGCTTCGACGATCCATATATGGACTGAAGCAAGCATCCAGGAGCTGGAACATCCGTTTTGATGAGACAATCAAAGAGTTTGATTTCTCACAAAATCCTAACGAACCTTGTGTGTACAAGAAGGATAGTGGGAGTGCAGTCGTATTCCTAGTATTATATGTTGATGACATATTACTTATAGGAAACGATATATCAGTCATACAATCAGTTAAAATTTGGTTGTCCAAAACTTTCTCCATGAAAGACTTGGGAGAAGCAACCTATATCCTTGGGATTAGAATCTATAGAGATAAATCAAAACGGTTGCTTGGTCTTTCACAGTCTACATATATAGACCGAGTGCTAAAAAGGTTTAACATGTCGGAATCCAAGAAGGGTTACCTTCCCATCAGGCATGGGATCAACCTTTCAAAGTCTATGTGTCCGCGCATAGAAGACGAGAGGATTTGCATGAATAAGATTCCTTTTGCATCCACAATAGGATCTATCATATATGCTATGTTATGTACTAGGCCCGATGTATCGTATGCTCTGAGCGTCACAAGCAAATACCAGTCTGATCCAGGAATGGATCATTGGGCGGCTGTCAAGACAATCCTTAAGTACTTAAGAAGAACTAAGGATGTGTTCCTAATATATGGAGAAGGAGATATGATAATACGTGGGTATACAGATGCCAGTTTCCAGATAGATAAGGATGACTCCAAATCTCAGTCTGGATACGTATTTACTTTGAATGGAGGCGCAATAAGTTGGAAGAGTTCCAAACAAGACACCGTAGCGGATTCTACCACGGAAGCGGAATATATTGCAGCTTCGGAAGCAGCAAAGGAAGCAGTCTGGATCAAGAA
>JAGFNQ010000279.1:1645834-1678499 GCA_024364735.1 Boesenbergia rotunda | reverse complement strand
TTCTCTCTCCTAGGTCATGGCAACAAGGGGCTCTCTTTTCCCTTGCTTTCTTCTTCCTCCCTCAAGTCCACCGTGAGCAAGGACCACTAGACAAGGAGAGGAGAGTCTCCTCTCCTTTGAGGTGAGCGTCGGTGAGAGAGGAAGGGCTGGGTTGGCGGCCGGAAGGAAGTGGCGCAAGGACCTCTCGGCGGCGGCGGCGCAAGGCTGAGAGGGAGAGGGTTTTGTTTGGGTTTTAATTTGGAAGGAGAGGTTCTTTCCTCTCCATCTTCTTCTCTACTTTCTCCTTGGTTGTTGTTTTGGTAGTCGGCGACTTCAGGTGGCTTGGAAAGCCAGCGGCGCAACTATAGAAGGAGGAGAGGCCGGCGGTAACTCCTTGGGGGAGTTACGGTTCGGCTAAGGAAGAGAGAAGAAGGAACATAGCGCCTTGGTGATCTCGGTTCCTGGTAGACCGTCGCCCACACGACGTCCGGGAATGGAGGGACATAAGGTAGAAGGTCGTGAGTGTTGGTGCAGACAGCACCCAAGTCGAACCTATGTTTTGATAATGGCAAAGGGTTCAAAAGTTAAGGTGTTATGTTTATCTAACATGCTACTTGAGTGTGCAGATTGAAGTCCTAGCAAAGGACTGCTAGGTACCTAGTGAAGGACTGCTAGGCATCTGAATCCTAAGACCTAGCGAAGGGCCGCTGTGCACCTAGCGAAGGGCTGCTAGGAGTCAAAGACCTAGCGAAGGACTGCTAGGCACCAGGCGAAGGACTGCTTGGAACCGAAGACCTGGCGAAGGACTGCCGGGCACTAGGTGAAGGACTGCTTGGTACTAAAGACCTGGCGAAGGACAGCTAGGCATCTGGCGAAGGACTGCTGGGCAAAAGTCCAACCGGAGGAGCCGATTGGCAACAGGTAAATCCTCCTGAGAGGAGTAGGTGAGGATGCGTTCCCCTGTCGAGAGAACAGTAGGCGTCGGTTCGACCTAGGGTTCCATTTTGGATACCCAAAGTCAGAACCAAGACAGCTAAGGCTGTATAATCATAACATATTCTTGTTTTATTGTATTGCAACTAACCCTGGATGTAGGACCAAAGGAACGAGTCTCTGCAGCTTAGAACGCCTCAAGGGAGAGAGGCAGCAGCTGAGTAGGGAGCCTCGGAGGTCCCGAGCGCCCCTAAGGTCAAGGCAAAGCAGTAAACAAAAAAGTGCTTCAAAGGCTTACTGGGCCAGGGCACCCCCTGTGTCCCGGGCGCCCCCAGTGCCCAGGGCCACCCTGGGTTCAAGCCAACGAAGTGAACCGGCCGAGAAGCCAGCAGACCAAGTCAACCGGGGCGCCCCCAGCGTCCCGGGCGCCCCCACAATCAAAACTCAGCCCTACTCGAGCGGGATAAGGGTTGACCGAGATTGTTGCGGATCGGAGGCCACGTAGAGGGCGTCCCCAACGTCCAGGGCGCCCCCTGGACTGCTATAAATAGCCCTCGACCCCCAAGGCTTCTAGACAACTTGCTAACGCTTCTACGCTCTTCGACTCAAGTGCGCTACTCCGGAAACCTTCCATCTCAAGATTCAAGCGCCGACGACGACCCTCTGCTTGAAAATACGATCCACACCGGCCGTCGGTAAACGAAGAAGTCAATTTCATTTACTGCACTACATTTCATTTACTGCACTACAACTGTAATATCTTTTGTAACATTTTGTGCTCATATAAAATTGCCCGCAGTAAACGGTCAACAACCGTGGGCCTTGGAGTAGGAGCCGACTGCGACTCCGAACCAAGTAAAACCGCCTGTGTTTTTGCGTTGTGTTTTAATTTTTCGCTGCCTATTCTCTTTTCGAATCCGAAAATGATTTACGATATTCACCCCCCTCTATCGTATTGTCCCGATCCAACAAGTGGTATCAGAGCGGGGAAACTCAAATTTGGTGCAACCACCAATTTGAGATTTTTTTCGGATTTTCTTCGAAATTGTTTTTATTTGCTTTTCGAATTTTTATCATTCATCGAGAGCGGTGCAACACCACTCGATAAGTGTGTTCTTTTTCTCCCGCACTACTAATCCAAGACCAAGTCTTGAGATATTTCTTTCCTTTTGCTCTTATTTTCAGATAAAATGGCCATGCAAGAAGGATTAAGTATAGCCAGTGTTAGTGATATGAGAGAAGTGTCCTAAGGCAATCGCCTTATGATTGTAAAACATTTATTTTAATAAATGATAATTCACTATTTGAGTATACATGCTTGTGTATTTGATTGGGATCTTAAACTCATCTACTGAATGTCCGCAATACAACTCACAGCATAAGAGAATTTGTGATGGGATCACAACTAGTGATTATCTCTAAATGTGCAAATGTGAAGTATTGAAAATATCCCTAGTCGATGAATTGATAAATACGGACACTATCAATTCTGTTGAGACTAGCATGGGTTATTCTCTAATCAGCTGATTCTCACTGGCTGGTGACATTGGGATGTCCGGAGATAAACATGGATGCTAGTTAAGGGAACTAGTTCATTGGAGTGACTAGCTGTAAAACTTCATATGGAATCTATATATAGAAATGTCAATGAAGTTCTTACTGTGGCTTAAGTGCGATGTTCCTTTGACTTGCGGTGTTCAAGTCATCTTGGTCATGGAGACTTATACTTTAACATCTTAAGCAAGCATCTCCAAGGAGGTGTGGACCCAGGATGATTGGGTATAAGCCGAAGTGCCCGAAGATGTTTGAACAGCCTACAAAGGATTCACCACTCCTTGCGAGGAGATGTATACCCAGGCCTATCGTCGGATTGTTACTCGAAGCCTCTGTCCAGAGCATATCATGTTTAGAGTGCGAGTCTCTAAAATTCATGAGAGTAATTAGAAATCCAAAGGACGAGAAAGATACTACTTGGGCTAGGTGTGACGTAGTCAGTCTAGTGGGGACTGAGACAAACAGACCATGTCCTGAACCAAGTGGGTATAAGGTGGTGAAGGGAATGAGGCACGATTCATTAGAGCTGCTGAAGGGTTTCAGAATTACTTCTGAGTTCAACCGTTGATCTTTCGATTAATTGGGGGTCATGATGTACTACTAGGTGCCACTCATGATCGTTCTATAATTAGTTGATTATAGACGGCCAACATAAATCGAAAGCCTATTTAGTCACACGCACTACGAGTAATCTGAGGGATTTAAAACGAGTTGAAAATTGGATTTTCCAATCAAGAGAAATAAGTCGAATCTGAATTAATCAGAGGCGCAATGGAAGCTTAAAATGGCTAAGTCTTTTGAAGGCTTATCGGGCGAATTAAATGAGTTTAATTCGCGATCGGTTCGGCCCGGTTTGGCCGGCCAAAGAGGGTGCCAAACCCCTTTGGTTTGGCCGGCCACAATAAAGGGGATAAACTAATTTATTTGGTTTAATTAATCAAATAAATCTAGCGTGATTTGTTTTATA
This sequence comes from Boesenbergia rotunda, assembly GCA_024364735.1. Lineage (NCBI taxonomy): Eukaryota > Viridiplantae > Streptophyta > Magnoliopsida > Zingiberales > Zingiberaceae > Boesenbergia > Boesenbergia rotunda. The sequence continues at coordinate 1,675,066 of JAGFNQ010000279.1, read as the reverse complement.
AAATTATAGATAAATAAATTGATATATAAAGAAATTTATATAAAGAGATTTATAAAGAAATTTGTAGAAATTTATTCTTTTTATGGAAATTAAAATGAACCATGAATTGGTTTAATTTTAATTTATAAAATCAATTATGAATTGATTTTTCCATGATAAGAAAATTTTATACAAATTTTATTCCATAATTAAAAAGAGAGAAGGATTTGTTATGGATAAATAAATTTGTATAAAGAAATTTATATAAATAAATTTATAGAAATTTATTCCTTTTATGGAAATTAAAATTATCCATGGAATGGTTTATTTTAATCAATTATGAATTGATTTTTCCATAATAAGAAGGTTAATAAATTTCTTATAAAATTTATTCCATAATAAAAGGAGAGAAAGTATTTGTTTTATTATAAAGTTAGTTATAATAAAACTTGGCTTAAACGGAATAATTAATAAGAGAATTTATAAGATAAATTTCTTATGAAAAATTCCGTTAAAGAGGAGACTTGGCAAGGGAGAAGCAACTATATAAAGGAACCAAAGGCAAGCCCTTAATTCCAATCAATTAATCAAGAGATTGTTGCTCCCTCTCTCTCTCTCTACACGCCTCTCTCTCTCTAGAGCCAGCACCTCTCTCTCTAGGGCCGGCTCTTTCTCTCTCCTCCCCTAGGGCCGGTGCAACTCCCAAGGTGGGCGTGAGCTACTTCCACCAAGAAGACCCCGAAGAAGAAGAAGCGGATCGCGTCTCCTTCCTTCCCTTCCCGGAATTTGGATTCGGATTCTTGGTGGTTAGTTTCCTATTTTCTCTCTTGATCTTCTAGTTGTGCTTTAGAGAATCTAGTAGTTCTCGTTGGCACAAGACTCGTGACTTTGCGAAGTCATCCCGAAGAGAACTCGGCGTGGACGCGAATAGAGGCGGAGCTTCCAAGGGACGCTACGGTAGGATCTCGTCCCTTTTCTTCGAGTTCGCGAGGTACAAAGTAAATTAGTTTACTTTTCCGCAAAGTTTTTATTTTATGATAATGTCAAAACACCATAAGGTTGCATGCTAGATACGTGGTTAGAATAATTTGAGAAATTATTTTATGCTAATTCTTCCGCTGCACGTAAAAATTTAGAATTTTACGAACCCGTATCCTTGTCAACATGCACCCGGACCCAACAGTGGTATCAGAGCCGGTTAGTGTCCGACATAATCATATAATTGTTTTGTGAAAAACTTTGTCATGATCTCAATTTCGGAAAAAATTTTTAATTATGGAAACTTTCAAATTATAATAAATTTTAGATTTAGGAATTTCAAAGTTTGGAAATCCTCATGAAATTTCGCAAACGTTTGAAATTTTCTAGTTTCTGAAATTTTATAATAATTGTGAAAATTTCCCATCTTTGGAAACTTTCCAATTTTGGAAATTTTTCTATCTTAAAAATTTTCCAATTTTGGAAATATGTAAGTTTTCTTTGTACCAGAAACTTACAATTATTCTGAAAACCTATTATGAAATCTCGCAATTTTGGGCACTTTCTTTTAAGAAAGTCTAGACAAATTCATGGACAGTTAATTGATAATTAAATTTAAATTGGTTTTTAAATTGACAACAAAATTCTTTATTTTGGATTGAGCCTTGGGGAGCCGTCCAATTTAAAGTTAGTTGTTGTAATTTAATTTCCCAATTTTAATTAAAATTGTCATGTTTGATTTGGATTGAGCCTCGGGGAGCCGTCCAATTGGATTTACAACAAATTACTTTTCTTTGGGTATCTGAGCCTCGGGGAGCCACCCTTAGAAAATAATTTGTTGTAATTAATTAAATCCTTGAATAAAATATGTTTGAAGAGGTGATGCTCTTACATATTGTTATCTCCAAAATTAATTAGGAAAATGGTTTCCTATAGAGTTTTCTTAAATGAGATTTTCATGAAAATAATATGTAGTTGAATTAAGGGATTTGTCTCTTAATTTAATAAGATTTGATTTAGAGAAATCAAAAGTCTTGAACATATTATTTCCGAAATTAATTATGACAATTTAGGAAATTATATCCCAAAACAATTCCTTTAATTAAGTATGAAATTGGAATTAGGAAATCCGGTTCCTAATTCAATTAATGAGACTTGATAACTTAAGTCACATACATACTTTATTAAGGAAATCGTTAGTCATGACATAATTCTATGTCATGAATGTGCTTAGAAAAGAAAGGATGAGACCCAAAACCCCTTACAAAATATTAAGGCCAACACCTTCCATTAATATGGTTAGAATCAGAGTTTTATTTCTCGTTTGGGTTGATGGACACATCCATGCCCGACTTGAACCTCAACATGTTCAAACCATGGAATTAGTTTATGAATAATATAGTTCGAGTCAGAGGTCAATCATTAGTTTTGGTTGTTGGACACATCCAAGCCTGACTAAGCAGTTGAATGAGCTCCAACTATATTAAAACTATTTCTTGATTAATGGGTCAGCTTTAAGCTTGGAGCATCTATTTGTTGTGCCACAGCCAAGGTCGATGTAAAGAGAGGTGCAGTTGGGTGCTATGTATAATGTTGCATACTTGTTAATGAGTTAACAACCCAATGATTTATGCAAACATTCAATTAGTTGATAGCATAATGTGATAGTTACATATATGAGATGTGTAATCGGTATAATTACCTACCTTGATAGCTAACAATAACTTGATGGCCACAGTCATGGTTGTTCTTATCTATGGTTGGATATCAACCTATTTGGAGATGTTCCTACGATCTCCCGAATTGATAAAAAGGGTTATTCAATTTGAAAAATAAATAGGATTTTATTTATGTATGTTGATACATTCTTTAATCATTCTTCTCACATAAGCTCAATTTGTATTTCTAGGATAATCACTCGATCATGTCTTCTCTGAATTTGCGTTCCATTTTGGACACCAATAAACTGACTGGGCCAAACTTCATGGACTGGCTTCGAAACCTGAGGATAGTCCTCAAGGCAGAGAAGCTTGCTTATGTCCTTGAAGATCAACTTCCCAACCGTCCTCCTGAAAATGCAACTCTGGATCAGTTTCCTGAGTTGCTCAACCTGCTGAAGACTGTAGAGCCTTCTGTGAAGCAGGATCAAAAGACGGTACTGTTAGTTGGTTCGTTGAAGAAATGTTCTAAGAGGAAGGCCAAAGAACAGAATAAGGGAAAGAAGAAAAAGGCCAAAAAGATTGAAAATACCCTAAAAGGCACTTGCCATCACTGTGGCAAGGAGGGTCACTGGCGAAGAAACTGCAAGGTTTATCTTGAGTCCTTGAAAGAGAAGGCATCCGATGCCCCATCCTCTTCAAGTATCTTCGTTATTGAATGTCACTCTATTTCCTCAAACACATGGGTACTTGATACTGGGTGTAGCTCACATATATGTAATGACATACAAGGGCTAAGGAATAGAAGAAGACTCGTCAAGGGAGAAGCGAATAGAAGAAGACTCGTCAAGAAAGAAGAAGGCACTTCAGGCGTCATGGGACGAGCCCTCCTCCGAAGAAGAAGAAGAAGTCCCACAGTCGAACCTGCTCGCACTAACCGCCTCAGAAGAAATCGAGACCGAGTCAGAATCAGAGCCGGACGACGACAAACATACATTCTCAGAGGATAAGTAGTTTTACTAGAAATCAGTTAAATGAATTAATTTCGTATCTTTCTCGAAACTTGGTAAAAGCTAAACTCTGAGTTGAATCTCTCCGACAGGAAGTAAAACTCCTGAAAGAGGGAGCTGACTCTGGATCCTTAACTGAGAAGGTTCAAGAAGGAACCTCTACTCAAGTTGAAAAACTTGAGAAAGAGAACTCCTCCTTGAAAACTCAAGTCAAGGACCTCAGAACAGCCTTAGAACGGTTCACTTCTGGTTCCAAGGGTCTTGACCTGATCCTTGGAAAACAGAAGTCGGTTCTAAATCGATCCGGATTAGGTTATAGAACCAAGTCTAGACAAAGAACATACTATGCTGTACTGAACCAGTCCAGACCTAAAGTTCAGGCATGGGTACCCAAACTGTGTCTAAACAAACAAACTGGATCAAATCAGTATTGGATCCCCAAGGACAAGATTCACATCTTGCCAAACCATTATCGCGGCTTTAGTCTAGGGGGAGCCAAATTAAAAATAATATTCATAGTTAGATAAATTTCTACTCTTGTTTTTAATTTGCTTGATTGCTTGTCTATTTAATTTCTGTAATTTATCATGCTTAGACTTAGGACTAGTTAGTGTAAGGACTAAACCAACTTAACTGAAATTTGAACAACATAGTATTGGGTGGCGGTGAGATGATAGTACGTTAGGGAAGCCGAAGCTACCGATCCAGAACCCAAACTAGTTAGACCAGAATTTCTCAAAAAATAATTTTGAAAATGAAATTTCATTAAAAGGCTTTGTCAAGGAAAGGGTTGATGATCCAATAAGGCTACGACCAAAGAAGGCCTAGTGCCTCGCCAAGACCTGGAAGCCAATTTTTGAAATTCAAATTCAAATTATTCTTTGTCAAATTCGAATCTAACACTAATTTTCAGTTAATTATAGATTCACACATGTCTTTTAAACTCAAAATCAACCATTTTCAAATTAATTTAAGTTTTTCAAAATAAATCATAATTTTTCAAAAGAATTCTATCTATTAAAACCTGTCTCACAAAACCTATAAGGCAAACGCGATTGATAACTCTAGAATGGGTGAGAAGGTAAAGAATTAAGTTAAATAAAATTAAGTTTATCTTTGTACTGTTGTTAAATTATGTAGCTTAGAACATGATTATTGCTTGATTCAATAAAGGTCGAACCATGGTCAAAATAGTCATACCATTGTCAAAGCAGTCAAATCATGGTCAAAGTAGTAATACCATGGTCAAAATAGTTAAATCATGGTCAAATGATCAACAAAACATCAAAATTGTCAATTCCAACCTAACCCGGTCGCCCGTGACACCTCGGGCGCCCCACACAACACTTTCACTTCGATCAAGGTAGAAAAATGCCATAACATCCTAACTAGGGCGCCTCGGCCCTTGCGGGCACCCCCAGGATTGGTCAAAGGCAGCAAAGCTGCCATCCCAGTCTGACCGGGGCGCCCGGGCCATCACGGGCGCCCCCTCCTTTTTCCTTTTTTCTCTTTCAAGACAAAAATTTGTAAAAGCAACTGACCAGGGCGTCCGGGTCCTCACGGGCGCCCCCATAGACATGATCAAAAGCAGAAAGCTGCCAAAAGGCAGATGCAGCCTACGGGGGGCGCCCTCGCCCTTCGGGGCACCCTCACGGACCGGGGCACCCTCTAACTCCAGGGTGCCCAGCCGAACTCTATAAAAGGCCCCCAAGCCTCACTCATTTGCCACAAGCAAAACCCTTCACTTCTCCAATTCTTCTCATTCAAGGCAAACTAACACCTCCCGAGTGACTCTCTTGCTCCTTCAACCTCAACCATGCCTCCCCGAACAACTACTTGGTATAATTTTTTTTTGGCAGTTAAAATTATTTTTCTTAATTTCTTTCCTCTAAATGCATGCTTCTTAAGTTAGAAAACGCCGAGCAAACCAATCAAACCCCGGTACCGAACCTAGTCCCGATCTTAGGTTCCCAACCTTAGAACTTTGTAATAGATTTTCTCGAACAACATATAAACCCATAAAGACAAGTTACCTAAATAGGCAATTCTTCACTCAATCTTGTCCCTTGGCCATGAATGTTATCAACTTTTACCAATTAGACAATCTTGTTTTCTGCACTCATTCAATTAACACATCCCTATGTGCAGAATTCTATAACAACATAATTAGACAGGATAATCTTATGTTCGTCACCACCGTTCAAGGGATACCCTTGACAATCACACCCTCGTTGCTCAACCGATTTCTTGGACTACGACTCTCACAGTCCACCTATTGCTATTACCCTCCTAGGGATCCTCCCTTTGATGCTCCCTACTCTCACATTACCCTAGATACTCTACACTCCTACTTCTATAGGCATGCTAGAAACCCCTTGGCCAGACGATTTTAGTCTGTTGACCTTCAGGTATAGGACTACACTCTATATAGAGTTCTAGTCCGCTGCATTCTGCCTTTATCCACTAGAGACATCGTTACCATGCGACCATTTCACACCTTCCTCCTATATGCATTGATTCATCATCTTGATATCGACATTGAACTTCACATGTTCCACACGATCCTACATGTGTCTAGTGTTACCACGCAGGGGCGGGTACGCACTCCCTATTGCCACATCATCACTTCCATTCTACATCATCACGGCCGTAACATCACCGAGGGAGAGATGGCCACGATGACTGACCTCAATGAGATAGGTTTTAGGAACTTTTCACTAGCTGGTGTAGAGGTATCGGGTACCGGGGTTTTGTCGTGGAGGCGTCAGAGAGCTGGACCCCAGATCGACTCTGATGAGGAGGTTGAAGTCGATGTTGCAGATCTGGCAGCCGAGGTTCGAGAGCACATAGACGAGCCCCCTCCACCGACACTCTACGAGAGAGTGACGCGACTTGAGACACAGATCCAGAGCCTCCTGGAGGAAGTGGAGGCAAATCATGCTGAAGAAATGGAGGCAAATCAGGCCTATTACACTGAGTACATGAGTGCCTGCAGAGCCGATAGGGAGACTAGTGACGCACGATATCATGAGATGATGTCGCTATTTCGATCCTGGCAGCCAGGCTCTTCTGATCATCTCGGTCCCTCCTCCTAGATTTGATTGGCATTGTACTAGTGACTGTTTGACTGTCCCTACTCAGTAGGGTTGACTTGTGTCTGATTATGGTGTGACTATCCTGGTCCTCTCTTTTGATCAGCTGATTTATGGAGTTGAGTACTTGTTTTTTCATGATTATCTGATCTTTAGCAGTTAGGATTATGCTTGGTAGAATAGGATTACTCTACTTTTGGTTTTCTTACTGCTTTACTTGATTTGAAAATCATCTTTTAAAATAATTTTAAAACTGCTTTACTTAATTTTCAAAATCTTTTTGCAATTTTTAAAGTAAATTTTTCGACTTAGTTTTATTTAAAACTACCCCCTTCAAAACTAGGGCTTTTTCGCAAATGGACTTATCTTATGCTCTAACCCTAGAACTGCATGCACCTATAGATCTAGAAGCCAGCATCTCACAAGCACCTTAGGGTACTTTTTGACTGATAACCTATAAATGGGTTGAGATGCTTAGGTCTTTGCCTTAATTCAAGATGCTTTAAGTCAGTGCATCTGCAGTAATTGGGGCACTAAATACAAGTTAAACAGTAATCAAGTTAAGTGTCAAGCTTAGAAAATCTAACTTGTACAGAACACTTAACTTGACTAACCCTAGCGAAAACTACTGTTTATAACAGTTAGTATGTAGCTAATTAGGATTGACAGGACCTTAAAGAGATAATTAAAATTGGTTTGGTTCAGTGTATATCTTGAATTGGTTCAGTACAGCACATTATTCTTTTGTCATATCCTTATGCAATTTATTTTTGCTATATTGCTTTATTTTTGATATATGGCAAAGGAGGAGAGATAGGAAAGGAGAGGAGCTTTAAAATTTTAAGTTTTTTTTTTTTTCAAATTTCAAATTTTCAAAACCTTATCCTTTCTTCAAAAAGTACTTAATCTAAGTTTTTTTCAAAACTACTTCAAAAAGTACGTAATCCCAGTTTTTTTTCAAAACTATTTCAAAGTACTTAAACTTAGTTTTTTTTCAAAGTACGTAAATCTATGTTTTTCCAAAACTGTTTCAAAAGTACTCGATCTAAATTGTTTTCAAAATTTTTGTTAAGTACTTGACCCAAGCAATTTTCAAAAATTTTTTAAGTACTTAAACTTAAGTTATGTTCAAAATATCTCTAAGTACTTATGTCTAAACTTCTCTAATAGAAAAGTTTCTAAGTATAAAGCTTACCTTCAGGACATATTTGAGAAATTTTTTTCTAAGTATAAATTTTCCAATGTGCCCAACCAAATTCTTTTTGGAAAATATTTGTCTAAAATTTCTTTTGAAAAATGTTCTAAGTATTGAAAAATTAATTCCATTATTTTGACTTAGATTTTTTTTAAACCCCACGAACCTTTGAAAAACTTAGGGGGAGATTCCTTTCAGGGGGAGGAAACTAAACAGTTATATCAACTGTATGAATTAACTTAACTTTTTGAATCGGGTTGCCATAATTCAAAAAGGGGGAGATTGTTGGTGCAGACAGCACCCAAGTCGAACCTGTGTTTTGATAATGGCAAAGGGTTCAAAAGTTAAGATGTTATGTTTATCTAACATGCTACTTGAGTGTGCAGATTGATGTCCTAGCAAAGGACTGCTAGGCACCTAGCGAAGGACTGCTAGGCATCTGAATCCTAAGACCTAGCGAAGGGCCGCTTGGCACCTAGCGAAGGGCTGCTAGGAGTCAAAGACCTAGCGAAGGACTGCTAGGCACCAGGCGAAGGACTGCTTGGAACCAAATACCTGGCGAAGGACTGCCGGGCACCAGGCGAAGGACTGCTTGGTACTAAAGACCTGGCGAAGGACAGCTAGGCACCTGGCGAAGGACTGCTAGGCAAAAGTCCAACCGGAGGAGCCGGTTGGCAACAGGTAAATCCTCCTGAGAGGAGTAGGTGAGGACACGTTCCCCATTGATGGAACAGTAGGCGTCGGTTCGACCTAGGGTTCCATTTTGGAGACCTAAAGTCAGAATCAAGACAGCTAAGGCTGTATAATCATAACATATTCTTGTTTTATTGTATTTGCAACTAACCCTGGATGCAGGACCAAAGGAACGATTCTCTGCAGCTCAGAACACCTCAAGGGAGAGAGGCAGCAGCTGAGTAGGGCGCCCCGGAGGTCCCGGGCGCCCCCAAGGTCAAGGCAAAGCAGTAAACAAAAAAGCGCTTCAAAGGCTTACTGGGCCAGGGCGCCCCCTGTGTCCTGGGCGCCCCCAGTGCCCAGGGCGCCCTGGGTTCGAGCCAACGAAGTGAACCGGCCGAGAAGCCAGCAAACCAAGTCAACCGGGGCGCCCCCAGCGTCCCGGGCGCCCCCACAGTCAAAACTCAGCCCTACTCGAGCGGGATAAGGGTTGACCGAGATTGTTGTGGATTGGAGCCCACGTAGAGAGCGCCCCCAACGTCTAAGGCGCCCCCATGACTGCTATAAATAGCCCTCAACCCCCAAGGCTTCTAGACAACTTGCTAACGCTTCTACGCTCTTCGACTCAAGTGCTGTAACGCCCATTTTTTTTAAAGCGACGTTACGTTAACATACATAGGGGCATGTGAACATCGTATGGCAGCGGGATAATTTAAACTTACACATACATGCACCTAACTAGCCTTTCTAGCAGAGTAACATGGAAACTTAGCATATTAATACATACTTGACATCATACTTAACATGGAAACATCATACTTAACATCATGTCATAAGATCACACAAGTAGCAAGTGTAAGCACATAAGTAGCAAGTGTAAATTGTTCTTGACAACACCATCTTAGGTTTAGCATAAGACTTATAGGTATATCTTTTATTGGCCAAGTCACTACCACACACACGCATTCTTGCCCCTCCTACCGCTTCCTTATTGTCCTCTTGCTTGATCTGCGGTATGAGGAAAATAAGACTATAAGCACATAGGCTTAGTAAGATCCTTTCCTACTCACTAAAACCATTCATCACATAACATATGCACGCAAAACATTAGCATAACTTGGTTCTTAACATAAATCATAAGCATATAAAATCACTCAGTATGACATAGTTCCTAGCATAGAACATGAGCATAAATATAAACATAAAACATACTTAGCGTGGCGTGATACATGGCATGAATATGAGCATAATTATTCTTAACATGGCGTGATACATGGTATAACCGTAACACAGAATATACTTATCATGATATGTTACATGGCATAAATATAACATAAACCCTACTTAGCATGGCATGATACGTGGCATAGAAATAAACATGAAACATAAGCATAAAACATTTCTATCATGGCATAATTCTTTAACATACATTCTAAGCATAAAACCTTTCCTATCATGGCATAATTCTTCACATCAAACGTAAGCATAACGTACTTTTCCCTCATGGCAAAATGCATAACATGAATGAATGCATGAGTTAAATGCATATACGTAAGGATGCTTAATTTTAAATTCATACTTTTAATACTTAAACATAATCATAACATCATTGGGGTCCCCGGCTTGTACCACATACATACATCATGTGTGTGCATCCCTAAGTAAATACGAGGTAGCTAGTCTCGACCTACTAGGGTAAGGACAGCATAGTCGGTAGTCCCAGAACCGGGGCGTTCTTAAGGTGCCCATCCCTGTTGGACAACTTCGGTAGTCCCAGAACCGTGGACAGCATAGTCGGTAGTCCAGAACCGGGGCGTTCTTAAGGTGCCCATCCCTTGGACCCATACTTCGGTCTGGTACAAGCCCATTCATAAAGTAAAATAACTTCACATGCTTCATCATTCATAGGACACTCATAGCATATTTAAACATAACATAACCTTGTTACATGAAGCATGACATAAAGCATACTTGACCTTTCATCGTTCATACTTAATGCATAGCATCATTATGCCTTAAAGACATAAACATCATCTTCATTCATAAAACATGGCATGTTTTCCTAAAACATCATTCTTGTTCATAGTGCTTGCATGATCATGGTACATAAAGTAAATATTGCATTGCATACATAAGCATAGTATCTATCGCAAGCATACATGGATAAGACTCCGATAAACGTGCTATCTAAGTGCATGGCATAGAACATAAGACATTCATGAACAAACCTAAGCATGACATCTAACATAACATACCAAACATGAACATAACACCTAAGGTTAGGGTAATACGTAACACAATTTCTACCACATGCTTGAACCTATATTTATACATCATAATAAGTCATAAACAATCATTCTTGAAACCCTAACTCCACCTAAACCCCAATCAAGTTGCTTGGCCGAAACTTGTAAGGAAGGGATTCTATCATTCAAGTGACATGTAAGATAGCATAAGGAAAGGAAAGACCATACATTACCTATAAGGCCATAGGAAGCTATTAGGGCTCATGATTAGGGTTAACCCTAACTCCTAGCCCTACTTCTTGGGGTTGGCTGAAACTTGCATGGGCCATGGGTTCATAGAAAAATTAATAAAATTTCCAATTAACCATCTAACACCATCCATACCATACCATAAGAGCCATTGGAACCCATTCATGAAGTAAACCCTAACTCCTTGCCCCAAAACCCATCTTGGCTGAAACTTGTAGGGTTACAAGGTCATGTGAAAATTCACATAAATCACCCTCAACCTCCTTTGTGTCATGCAGGTATACAAGATACATAATTGAAGGGTTAGACCCAACCCTAACCATGGGATCATGGTGGTGGCCGAAACCCTAGGGGGGTCTTAGGGTACTCCAAAAATTCTCCAAATCCTATTTTATTCTTCATTCATCTTAAGAAAATATTAGAGAATATGAGTGAGATTTTTAACATCATTTTGAACCCAAAAACATGGTGGCCGAAAGTCATAAGGCCAAGTTCATGATTTTTCCTCAACATAAACCCAAACGAACCTTCATATTATGGTAAACATCAAGGAGAACTATCATACCACAGGTGAGGGAGTCTTACCTTGGGTTATCTTGATTTTTCACCTTGAATATAGAGAAACCGAAAGAACTTCTTTGACCTTAGGCTACCCCTAGCCCTTGTAGCCTTGTGGAAAACCCTTAGATCTTGAAGATGAGGCCTTCTTGTGGAGCTTTTCCAAAGGAAAAATCTCCTTGTGGGTTTCGGCTAGAATGAGGAAGGAAGAGGGAGAAGAGTAGATTTGGTGGAAGAAGGAAGAAAAGTAACTCCCATGCCACCTCTTTATACTACATTAAGGAGGGCAAGTGAAGAGTCATGGTGTCTCTTCCCTTGATGACTCTTCATTTTCCCTAAGCCTTAACTAAAATCCACTTCATCCTCTACTAGCACTCCCTTTCTAGGTGAATTGGTTAGTACATGCATGGTGGTACACTAGGTCCAAGGTTCAATCCTTGGTGCATGTACTTTATTTTTACTTCATTTTATTTTTATTTTTCTTTTAATTTAGAAAATTCCCCTAAGACTCACCCATAATTATGCTAATATTCTAATTAAAACCCATTTATATTTATATTAAATTCTACCTAAAATCCACTAAAAATCAGGGTACTAGAAAAGCCCATATAAGGCCCATTAGTACTTAACTTCCCAATTTAAATGGAAAAAATCATGGATAACTAGGCTAAAAATTCGTACTAGTATCTCTAGATTCCTCAAACATTATCCAAGCATGATCAATATTTTAAAGAAAATATTGAGAAAGTTTTCCGGGTCGTTACAAGTGTGCTACTCCGGAAACCTTCCATCTCAAGATTCAAGCGCCGACGATGACCCTCTGCTCGAAAATACGATCCACACCGGGCGTCGGTAAACGAAGAAGTCAATTTCATTTACTGCACTACATTTCATTTACTGCACTACAACTGTAATATCTTTTGTAACATTTTGCACTCATATAGAATTGCCCGCAGTAAACGGTCAACGACCGTGGGCCTTAGAGTAGGAGCCGACTGCGACTCCAAACCAAGTAAAACCGCCTGTGTTTTTGCGTTGTGTTTTAATTTTTTGCTGCCTATTCTCTTTTCGAATCCAAAAATAATTTACGATATTCACCCCCTCTATCGTATTCTCTCGATCCAACAGTGAGGTGATCGGGAATGTATAATTCTTTCCCAAACTCCCTTGATTATTTGTGTGCCATGTTTGTTTACCTCGTCATTTTATGTTAGTTATTTAATTATTTTGATTATGAATCATAGCCACTAATTATTTAATTGGACCCCGACCATAAACACAAAAGCCGGCGATCCCCTCGTCGCCTTTTCTGTGGTCGAACGGTCAAGCAAATTACAAGGCCGATCTTTGTGATAGGCCGAGTTGTAATTTGGATCGTTCAATATGACACGTGATGGCCGTTGGGAGACGAGTCTCCATTCGGATTAATTTTTAATTCGTAGACATGGAGAGGTCTCTCAAGGATGACCAAGTTTTCGCTAAAGAAACTTGCCAAGCCATACCCAACACATATAAGATTAGGAAGATAACTGTGCTCCCACTAACCCTCTTGTAGACACAGGGTTCATCTTCATTCTTGATTAAACCAAACGCTTTGATTGCATGAACGAATCGAAGATTCCAGCTTCGAGAAGCTTGCTTTAGCCCATAAATGGACCTTTGCAACTTACATACCTTTCCAGCATGCTTTGGATCTACAAAACCCTTAGGTTGTGTCATGTACACATCCTCGAGTAGGTTCCCATTTAGGAATGCAGTTTTGACATTCATATGCCATATCTCGTAATCATGGTAAGCTGCAATAGCAAGCATGATCCGAATAGGCTTATGCATCGCCACTGGTGAAAAGGTTTCATCATAGTCGATACCATGAATTTGCTTGAAACCTATGACTACCAATCACCCTTTATAGGTATGCACGAGACCATCCATGTCAGTCTTTCTTTTAAAGACCCACTTACACCCAATGAGTTTAATCCCCTCTGGTGGATCAACCAAAGTCTATACTTGGTTAGTGTACATGGATTCCATTTCAGACCTCATGGCCTCTAGCCAATTCTCAGAATCTTGGCTCATCACAACTTCTGGATAGGATGTAGGCTCGTTCAACTCAATAAGCGTAATGTCATCATGGTCAGATAAGAGAAATGAGTATCTCTCAGGCTGACGACGTATCCTATCAGATTTGCGAAGAGGTTGGTCTACTTGAACATCTTGTTGTTTCACAACTTCTTGTGCAACAATCTCATGATTCACAACACCTTGTGGTGCCTGTTCAATGTGCATCAAGGCCTCAGTACTATCTGCATCTTGAACTTCTTCAAGATGAATTTTAGTCCCACTTATTCTTCTAGAAATAAACTCTTTTTCTAGAAAAACACCATTTCTAGCGACAAACACTTTGCCTAGTGTGGGATTGTAAAAGTAATATCCCTTCGTTTCCTTGGGATATCCTACAAAATAACACTTATCAGATTTGGGTCCTAGTTTATCTGTGACTTGATGTTGAACGTGAGCCTCACAACTCCAAATCCTCAAAAAAGATATCGTGGGCCTCTTCTCAGTCCATAACGTATATAGTGTCTTTATGACGGCCTTTGATAGAGCTCAGTTAAGTGTGAATAGAGCCGTCTCTAGAGCGAATCCCTAGAAGGAATTAGGAAGATCTGTCTGGCTCATTATCGATCATACCATATCTAATAGAGTACGATTTCTCTTCTCGGATACACCATTCCACTGTGGTATTCCAGGTGAAGTGAGTTGGGATATGATCCCACACTCTGCTAGATTGTCACGAAGCTCTTGGCTAAGGTATCCACCACCTCGATATGATGGCTAAAGTATCTTAATAATTTTGCGACGTTGGTTTTGCACTTCACTCTTGAATTCTTTGAACTTTTCAAAGGATTCCACTTGTGTTTCATGAGATACACATAGTCGTATCTATTGACATCATCAGTGAAAGTGATGAAGTACTAATAGCCTCCTCTAGCTGCGACATTGAAGGGGCCACATATATCAGTATGTATGAGTCCTAACAAGTCTATCGCTCTTTTGCTGTGTACACTAAATGGAGTCTTGGTCATCTTGCCTAGAAGACAAGATTCACATGTCTCATATGATTCAAAATCAAATGAGTCCAGTAATCCATCCTTATGGAGCTAGGATATGTAACTCTCATTTATATGTCCCAAGTGACAATGTCAGAGATATGTTTGGTTCAAATCATTTGGTTTGAACCGTTTGATATTTATGTTATAGATTGGGTTCTCTAGGTCTTGAACATAGTGTCCATTCATACGTAGTGTACTACAATAGAACATGTCATTTAACATTATACAACAACATTTGTCCTTTATGATAAATGAAAAGCCTTTCTTGTCCAAACAAGATATTGAAATTATGTTCTTAGTTAATGCAGGTACATAAATGTACTCCTCTAGTTCTAAGATAAGGCTAGTGGGCAAAGACAAGGAATATGTTCCTACAGCTATAGCAGCAACTCTTGCTCAATTGCCTACTCGTAGGTCCACTTCACCCTTTGTCAATGATCTAGCTCTTCGAAGGCCCTGCACATTAGTACAAATGTGAGATGCACAACCGGTATCTAATACCCAAGAAGAAGAAATAGATAGATTAACTTCTATAACAAAAATACCTGAGGTAGAAGTCTCACTTCTTTTCTTCTTTACTTCATCTAGGTAGAGTTTGCAGTTTCTCTTCCAATGTCCGATCTCACAATAGTGGAAGCAGGTCCCTTGCTTAGGCACCTCGCCTTTGGCTTTGGGTGTAGTAAAGTTGGCCTTGCCTTTGATTTGGGTCTTACCCTTGCCTTTAGGCTTCCATTTGCCTTTACCCTTCTTTACCATCAGTACATTACTGGTCTTGGTTTTCTTGAGATTGAGTTCAGCAGTTCTCAACATGCTGAGCATCTCAGATAAAGGCTTGTCAATTTCATTCATGTTATAATTCATGACAAATTGATTGTACCCTTCCAGCAATGATTGCAGGATAAGGTCCGTGGCCAATTCTTGTCCTAGTGGAAATCATAGTCTTTCAAGGTTCTCGACATACCCAATCATCTTGAGTACGTGAGTTCCTACAGGAGTTCCTTCTTGCATCTTACATGCAAATAGTGTAACGCCCGTCTTTTTCCAGACCTTACGGTGTGGTGAGAGACGGCGTTACGCTAACATACATATAGGCATATGAACATCGTAATGCAGCGGAATAATTTAAAACTTTATACCTACATGCAACTAACACTTGAATCATGTATGCATACCTTAACTATCATTCCTAAACATGATGACATGGTAACTTAGCATATTAACATCATACGCAGCATCATGATATAAACATCACATAAGTCATCCATAAGCAACATAAGTAGCAAGTGTATCAAACCATCATAAGTATAGCATGAGACTTAAGAGGACAATGCAAAATATAGAACATGTGACAAAGTATAAATATTAAAAGCTTTTCTTTTTCTTCTGCCATGTCACTGCCACACACACACTCTTGCCCCTCCTGCTGCTTCCCTTAATATCCTCTTGCTTGATCTGCGGTATAAGGAAGTAAAACTATAAGCACATAGGCTTAGTAAGACTCTTTCCTACTCACTAAAACCATACATCGCATACATAAAACATATAACATGCTTAACATATAGAAGTTCTTGATACAAAACATAGGCATATAAAATACTTAACATAACATGGTCCTTTACTTAAACATAAACATAACATGGCATGGTTCTTGACATAAACATAAACATAACATGGCATGATTCTTGACATAAACATAAACATAACTTGGCATGGTTCTTGACATAAACATAAACATATGAAATTCTTATCATAAACATAAACATATGAAATACTTAACATGGTATGGATGCATATCATGAATGGATGCATGAGTCAAATGCATATAACATAAGGATGCTTATTTGAAAATCATACTTATAAATACTTAAACATAATCATAACATCATTGGGGGTCCCCGGCTTGTACCACATACATACATCATATGCACACATCCCTAAGTAAATACGAGGTAGCTAGTCTCGACCTACTAGGGTAGGAACAGCTATGGTAGTTCGAAAAACTGAGGCGATCTTAAGGTGCCCATCCCTGTTGGACAGCTACGGTAGTCCCAGAACCGTGGACAGCTACGATAGTCCAGAACCGAGGCGTTCTTAAGGTGCCCATCCCTTGGACCCTTACTTCGGTCCGGTACAAGCCCATTCATAAAGTAAAATAACTTCACATGCTTCATCATTCATAGAACATACATAGTGTTGGATCAAGAGAAACGATAGAGGGGGGTGAATATTGTAAAACGTTCAGATTAAGAAATAGAGAATGCACAGCGGAAATTAACACAAACACACGCAAACACCAAGTTTTTTACTTGGTTCAGAGTCGCGGTCGGCTCCTACTCCAAGGCCCACGGTCGTTGACCGTTTTCTGCGGGCAATTCTATATGTCGCAAAAATAGTTTAAAAGTTGTATTACAATACTAGTGCAGTAAACTTAAAAGAAGCTCTTCGTTACCGACGTCCGTTGTAGATTGTATATTCGGAGCAGCGGGACGTCGTCGGTGCTTGTATCTCGAGTCGGGAGGTTTTCGGAGCAGAGCGTGAGCGTAGAAGAGCGTGAATGCGTTGGAAGAATTGATTGTTTCGAAGCCTTGGGTTGAGGGCCCTTTTATAGCCCCTGGGGGCGCCCGGGACGTCGGGGGCGCCCCCACGTTTCAGTTGATCCGAGTTCCTCTCAGTCAGCTCTGATCCCTTCAAACTCGGGATCAGGCTTTGACGGGGGCGCCCGGGACGCTGGGGGCGCCCGGGTTGACTGGGTCAACTCTTATCCGTTGGCTTCGCTGGCTTCTGCTTCGATAGCTTGACTTGGGGGCGCCCGGGACGCTGGGGGTGCCCGGGACGCTGGGGGCGCCCGGGAGCACGGGGGCGCCCCGCCCATAAGCTGCAGAAGTGCTTCTCTCGCTTCATCTGTTTTGTATTCACCTTGGGGGCGCCCGAGATACTTCAGGCGCCCTGGTCAGCTACTGCCTCACTCCTTTGAGGCTCTCTGAGCTGCAGACACTCGTTCCTTCGGTCCTGCATTCAGGGTTAGTCCAAAATAACATAAAGCAATAATATGTTAGTTTAGTTAGTTGTCTTGGTTCTGTCTTTGGGTCTCCCAAATGGAGCCCTAGGTCGAACCGACGCCTACTGTTCCCTCGACGGGGAATGCGTCCTCACCTACTCCTCTAAGGAGAATTTATCTGATGCCAACTGGCTCCTCCGGTTGGACTTTTGCCCAGCAGTCCTTCGCCAGGTGCCTAGCTGTCCTTCGCCAGGTCTTCAGTACCAAGTCGTCCTTCGCCTGGTGCTTAGCAGTCCTTCACTAGGTCTTTATATCCTGGCATTCCTTCGCCAGGTGCCTAGCAGTCCCTCGCTAGGGCTTTGTATCCTGGCATTCCTTTGCCAAGTGCCTAACAGTCCCTCGCTAGGGCTTTGTATCCTGGCATTCCTTCGCCAGGTGCCTAGCAGTCCTTCACTAGGGCTTTGCATCCTGGTATTCCTTCGCCAGGTGCCTAGCAGTCCTTCGCTAGGACTTTTCCTGCACACTTGAGTAACATATTAGATAAATATTATACCTTAACTATTGAACCCTTTTGCCATTATCAAAACACAGGTTCGACTTGGGTGCTTTCTGCACCAACAATCTCCCCCTTTTTGATTTATGGCAACTCTGGTTCAAAAAGTTAAGTTAATCAGAACATGTAGAATGAATTTTGTTTCCTCCCCCTGGAAGGAATCTCCCCCTAGATTTTTTATTAGTTCGTGGGGTTTTAAAAATATATTCTAAGTCTAAAGATGGATTTAATTTTACTTAAAATAATTTTCAACTTAAACTTTAAAGACATATTTTCCGATATAATTTTGGTTGTGTATTTTTGGAAAATTTATACTTGTAGAAAATTTAAGTTTAAATACTTAGATGGTTTTTGAAAACTTAAGTATTAAGTATTATGAAGGATTTTGAAAACTTAAGTTTAAAATACTTAGAATAATTTGAAAGATTTAAGTTTTAAGTACTCATGAAAATCTGAATTTTTTTTAAGTACTTAGTAAAATTTGAAAGCTTAAGTACTTAGGGAAGATTGAAAAAATTTAATTTTAAAGTACTAAGAAAGCTTTGAAAACTTTTAAATACTTAGAAAAACCTTAGTACTTTTTGAAAAAAGAATTAAGTACTTTTTGAATATAGAGTTTTGAAATTTTGGATCTAGAGAAAAAAATTTTAAACTCTCCTTTCCTATCTCTCCCCCTTTGCCATATATCAAAAACAAAGAAGTATAGCAGAAACAGGATAATTAAGTTGCATAACAGAAAATAATAACTTGCATAATTCGCTGTACTGAATCAGTTCAGGATATGAATTAAACCAAATCAGTTTCAATTTCCTCTTTTAGGGTCCTGTCTAACCCAATTAGCTACTTACTAACTGCTATAAGCAGTAATTTTCGCTAGGGTTAGTCAAGTTAAGTGTTCTGTTCACGTTAGATTTGCTAAACTTGACACTTAACTTGATTACTGTGTAAGTTATATTTAGTGCCCCAATTACTGCAGATGCACTGACTTAAAGCATCTTGAATTAAGGCAAAGACCTAAGCATCTCAACCCATTCTAGGTTATCAATCAAAAGTACCCTAAGGTGCTTGGGAGATGCTGACTTCTAAATCTATAGGTGCATGCAGTTCTAGGGTTAGGGCCTAGGCTAAGTCCATTTGCGAAAAAGCCCTAGTTTTGAAGGGGGTAGTTTTTTTAAAAATTAAACTAAGTCAAATTTTTTTTTCTTTTTAAAACTTTTCAAAATTAAGTAAGAGCTGATTTTGAAAGCATTTTTAAAAAACTACTTTAAAAATTGATTTTGAAGTGAGTAAAGTAGTAAGAAAACCAAGAGTAGGCTATTCTATCAAGCATAATCCTAACTGCCTTCTTAGTGAGCTGAACTCAGACTCAGGTAGGGGTTTGGTGAATATGTCAGCTAAGTTGGATTTTGAGTCTACATGCTTAAGGACTATCTCACCCTTGGCTACATGATCTCTTATAAAATGGTGTTTAACTTCTATATGTTTAGTTCTGGAATGTTGGATTGGGTTCTTAGTTAGATTAATTGAGCTTATATTGTCAATGAATACCTGAGTTTGGGTGTAGTTGAGCTGGAAGTCCTTAAGAGTGTGCATCATCCATAAAAGTTGTGCTACACATTCTCCTAAGGCAACATATTCAGCTTCAGTTGTAGATAGGACTACACAGTGTTGTTTTATGCTGCACCAACTTACTAGACTATTTCCTAACAGTTGGCAGCTTTCACTTGTGCTTTTTCTATCTAATTTACAACTAGCATAGTCATAGTCTGAGTATCCTGACAAATCAAAGGTTGAGGTTCTAGAATACCAAATTCCTACATTTAGGGTGCCCTTCACATATCTTAGTATTCTTTTTAGGGTTGCTAAGTGCGTTTCCTTAGCACAGGTTTGGTATCTATCACACATTTCTACAGCAAAAAGAATATCAGGTCTGCTGGCTGTAAGGTACAGTAGACTTCCTATCATACTTCTATAGAGTTTAAGGTCTACTAGTTTACCATCAGGGTCACTATCTATTTTTACATTAATGGCCATGGGGGTACTTATGCTTTTAGAGTTATCCATTTTAAATTTCATTATTAATTCTTTAGCATATTTGGATTGATGGACATAGTTTCCATCTCTAGTTTGTTTGATTTGTAACCCTAGGAAAAAGTTAAGCTCACCAACTAAGCTCATTTCAAATTCATTTTTCATTATTTTAACAAATTCTTTTAAAAAGTTTGAGTTGGTGGACCCAAAGATTATATCATCTATGTAGATTTGGGCAATAAATATATCTTTTCCTAAGGTCTTAATAAATAGGGTTGAGTCAATTTGACCTTGTTTACATTCTTTAGAAATTAAGTAAGTTGATAAGCGTTCATACCAGGCCCTAGGTGCTTGTTTTAGTCCATATAGTGCTTTAGTAAGTTTGTAAACGTGGTCAGGTCTTTCTAAGTCCTCAAACCCAGGGGGTTGTCCTACATAAACTTCTTCTTTAATGAATCCATTTAGAAAGGCTGACTTTACATCCATTTGGTATAGCTTAAATCCTTTATGGGATGCAAAGGCTAATAACTTCCTAATGGACTCAAGTCTAGCTACTGGGGCATATGTTTCGTCGTAATCTAACCCTTCTACTTGGCTGAATCCCTTTGCTACTAAGCGACCTTTGTTTCTGACTATTTCTCCTTGATCATTTAACTTATTCCTAAAAACCCATTTAGTGTCAATGATGGATTTGCCTTCAGGTTTAGGTACTAGTTCCCAGACTTGGTTCCTTTCAAATTGGGCTAATTCTTCCTGCATAGCTATGATCCAATCAGGATCAGGTAGGGCTTCATCTATAGTCTTAGGTTCTATTTTTGAAATCATTGCTATTTGACTAAGGTTTCTATAGGAAGATCTAGTCTTGACTCCTAGAGTTGGATCACCCATAATTTGATCGGTAGGGTGACTGAGTCTGGGTTTCTTGGTTTTTCTAGAACTTAGTTCAGCCTCAGGTCCAGCTGGTCGGTTTGGTTCACTATTTGATTCAACTCTTTGAGCTGGTTCAACTATTGGTTCAATAATTGGTTCATTTGACTCACTAGTTGGTTCAATAGTTAGTTCGTTTATGGGTTCAATTAAGGATTCACCAACTTGTTGATTATCTTCTTAATCAGTGTTTGCAGAAGTTAAATTTGGATTTGAGTTAATTTCTTCATCAAATATTAGGTTGGTTGTTTCTTCGATTTTCTTGGTTTGGTTGTTGTAAACCCTATAGGCTCTACTTGTTGTTGAATATCCTAGGAAGATGCCTGAGGTTGACTTAGACTGGAATTTTCCTAAGTAGTCTTTGGTGTTTAGGATATGGACTTTGCATCCAAAGACCTTTAGGTAGTGTAGATTTGGAAGTCTATGGTAATATAGTTCATAGGGTGTTTTGTTGTGTCGCTTGTTAATCAGGACCCTATTTTGGATGTAGCAAGCTGTGCTAATTGCTTCTGCCCAAT
This sequence comes from Boesenbergia rotunda, assembly GCA_024364735.1. Classification (NCBI taxonomy): domain Eukaryota; kingdom Viridiplantae; phylum Streptophyta; class Magnoliopsida; order Zingiberales; family Zingiberaceae; genus Boesenbergia; species Boesenbergia rotunda. The sequence continues at coordinate 1,653,289 of JAGFNQ010000279.1, read as the reverse complement.
ATTGGTTGGCTAGGTTGAATTCGTTGAGCATAGCCCTAGCGGCTTCCTGTAGTGTTCTATTTCTCCTTTCGACTATCCCATTTTGTTGGGGGGGTTGTAGGACATGAAAATTCATGTATATACCCATTTACCTTACAGAATTCCTCGAACCGTTGATTTTCAAACTCTCCCCCGTGGTCACTTCTATGTCTTTTGATTTTAGTATCGTTTTGATTTTCAATTAACTTACAGAATTCATTAAATAGGTTTAGGGTTTCATCTTTGGTTTTTAGAAACCTAACCCAGGTAAACCTAGAGTAATCATCAACTATTACTAAGCTGTATCGGTTCCCGCTTAGTGACTTAGCTCCATGTGAATCAAATAGGTCAAGGTGCAAGAGCTCAAGTGTGGTTTGAGTTAGATCAGATTGAATTAGTTTGTGATTAGACTTGGTTTGTTTGCCTTGATTACATGATTCACATATTAAACTTTCATGATTTTTAATTTTGGGAATACCTTTAATTAGGCCAAGTTGGGTGACTTTTGAAATAATTCTTAGGTTAGTGTGACCTAGTCTCCTATGCTAGAGGTTTGATTGTTCTAACTGAGTTAACATGCATTTGGATACTAGGGGAAGGTTTATAGTGTAAACATTATTTTTCCTAGTGCCCTTAAGCATGATTTCTGAGTCTTGTACGTTTCTAATCAGGCAGTTAAAATTATTGAAGGTGACTATATAACCAGAATCACATAACTGACTTATGCTAAGCAAGTTAAAATTGAAGTTTTCAACCAAAAGAACTTTCTTAATAACAAAGTCAGATTTAAGTTCAATATTACCTGACCCAATTACTTTGAGTGTAGCATTGTTGCCAAATGCCACTGAGCCTAGGTTCTTGAACTTGAGTTTGGTGAATTTCAATTTATCTCCAGTCATGTGTCTGGAGCAATCGCTATCCAACATCCATTGGTCCAAATCTTTATGTTCCTACACATAAAGAGTTTTGTTGATTTGGATCCAATTAGAGTCATGAATAGCTTAAATTGATTTTCACTGCCTAGTCTGTCTCACCCAAATCTAGGGTTTTCAATCACGTTAGCCTTATAGGTTTTGTGAGACAGGTTTTGATAAAAGAATTTTTTGAGAAAAACATGATTTATTTTGAAAAACTTAATTAATTTTGAAAACAATTGAATTTATTTTGAAAAGAATGTTTAAATCTACAACTATCTAAAATTTTGTGTTAGATTCGAATTTAACAGAGACTAGTTTGAATTTGAATTTCAAAGATTGGCTTCCCGGTCTTGGCGAGGCACTAGGCCTTCTTTGGTCGTAGCCTTATTGGATCATCAACCCTTTCCTTGACAAAGCCTTTCAGTGAAATTTCATTTTCAAAATTAATCTTTGAAAAATTCTGGTCTAACTAGTTTGGGTCTTGGATCGGTAGCTTCGGCTAGTTTCACCAGTCTAAAGAGACCAAGTAGAAAATACTTGACCTTATTAGAATTGGTTTCCCTAACGTACTATCATCTCACCTCCACCCAATACTATGTTGTCAAATTTCAGTTAAATTGGTTCAGTCCTTAAACTAACTATTCCTAAATCTAAACATGGTAAATTGCAAAAATTAAGTAAACAATCAATCATGCAAATTGCAAGTAAGAATTGAATTTTATCTACCAATAAATATTGTTTTCAATTTGGCTCCCCCTGGACTAAAGCCACGATAATGGTCTGGCAAGATGTGAATCTTGTCCTTGGGGATCCAGTATTGATTTGATCCAGTTTGTTTGTTCAGGCATAGTTTGGGTACCCATGCCTGAACTTTAGGTCTGGACTGGTTCAGTACAGCAAAGTAGGATCTTTGTCTCGATTTGGTTCTATAACCTAGTCCGGATCGATTTAGAACCGACTTCTGTTTTCCAAGAATCATGTCAAGACTGTAGCGACCCGCCTTCTCTACCTTAGACGGATCGTTACTTTTTCTACTTCTTGACTCTAATGCACGACCAAAAATGCGGAACTTTCTTAAACTTGTATTTAAATCTATATAAGAATGATATTCTAACTTTAATAGTCATGCATTTAAACTCATCACACAAGGCTCTATAGCATTACTAAAGCATTATGGAATATGCATGTAACTTTTCTAAGCATATTTAAAGCAATGAAAAGCTTAATTCAAAAGGGGACTAACAACATCTTGGCACATGCATCAAATAACTCCTAAGCATTTCTACCTATCCAACCTCCACTTATCAGATTCTATAACATTTCTAGAACTTCATAGAATGTAAATCTTACTTTTCTAACGAATTTACAAGCAATTTAAGCACAATTAGGACTTAGTCCAAAAGGGAATAATGAGCTCAAGAATAAGTCTAAAATTCTATGTATCAACATGCTAAACTACTCACGCCCTTGCTCATCTAGTGCCTTCATAAAAGTATGCATACTAATTGAAATGACATGGAATCTGCATCCTACAAAATTGAGCATGTAAAACTATCTGAAGCATAAATGTTTAATAACTCCATAACACAATAACTTGGAATTTGGAAACCTTAAACATTGCATTTCAAATAAGCTAAACTGTCTCGTCCCAAGGACCTCTCCAAGGTCAGCCACCACACACACGTCACTCAACACCGCCTCGTCGCCTTCCTTCAGAATTGCTTACCTTTACCTTTACCTGCAGTAAGAGGAAATGCAACTAATAAGCATAAAGCTTAGCAAGTACTATCTAGCTCACAAAATCTCGAAATGTGCAAGCATGCTTTTTAAACAATATGAAATCACATGAGATACTTTTATGCTTAAAAGAAACACTAAAACATGTATAACTCAAAACATACATACTCAAGCATTAGTAAATCTTAACTCACTTTTTCTTGGCTTAACATGAAACTTTAGCAATTCTTTAACTTTAAAACTTTCTTTAACTTTTAGAAAACTTCCTTAAACTTTAGAAAAACTTTGCTAAAGCATATACTTGAAAATAATACTCACTTGGATCCACTTAAGACGTAAGTACCATCTTATGCGCGTTCCCTAAAAGGTTGGGGTAGCGAGCCACCAATCCTAATAGAGCAGACCTTGGTCTACCAGGGCCAAGACCTTGGAATTGGACACCTGGATTTCTTTAACGACGCCCTTGGACGCCGGGTACTGGCCTTAGAATGTAAAATAGCTTTTCTCTCTTTTCTTTCTTATCTTTAAATGCCTTGGCATTTTATCGAACACCTTGTGTGCCCAAATCCCTAAGTCTTGACTTTTGGGGATTTCGTAAGGCCTTGGCCTTCTCTTTTCTTTTTCTTTATCTTTCTTTTCTTTTCTTATAGATTCCTTAGACCCTACGCTCACATAGGGTACTCTATCATTAACATATAAAGCATAAAATGAACTAAGATCACATGCAAAATCTTAAACTAAAGGTAAATATCTCTTTTAAAACTTTTTAAGGGAAATTCTTGCGGAAAACCGCCTCTTACTGCAGGTGAGCAGTACTTACCTCGATATCTTGGACTTACAACCAAGAACGGCGTCGGAGCTTCCGCAGAAACTTGGAGTCTCGGAGATTTCTTCGCGCTCACGCGTTCCTCTCGTCGTGGGGATTCCGAATATCGGAAAATCTCTTGGAGGAGAGCCTTGGCCGGCCACCGGAGGAAAGCCCTAGGCTTGGTGTTTTCGCCCAAGGGAGGAGAGAGGGGCGGCGTGAGGGTTTGGGTGAGGAAAATAAAACTTCTCTCCTTAATTATCTATTTATACTTATGGGGCGAATTTACCTAATTATACCTTATCTATTGTTTCGCTCAATTTATTTCAACAAAACCAACCAGCGCAGTTCGTCCGCCCATTTGTCTCTCACAGCGTAGGTGAAGGGTTCGATTCCCACCTACGTGATTTTTTGTTTATAACCATTTTTGCCACTTTCGTTTACGGAAAAATTCTATAAAAATATCCATAAATTTGGAATAAATTCTAAGATATTTCTAAAATTAGTTTCGAAAATTTTCGGGCTATCTCTTTTAATAAAATACTAAACGGACTCGGAAAATTCCATAAAAATATTCTAAAAATTCCTAAAAATATCTAGAATATTTCTAAAATATTTTTAACTAATTTCAAGGACTTTAAGGACTTAAAAGGGAAATTTTGGGGCGTTACAATCTCCCATACCTTATGAAATGTTCATCCTCGAACTTAGAATAATTCTGGATATCTTTCTCTCATGTTGTCTTCACGTTCCCAAGTAGCCTCCTCATGCTTTTGACTTTGCCAGATGACCTTCACTAGTGGCACCTCTTTGTTTCTTAATCTTTTAACTGCTTTGTCCACTATCTGTGTCGGTCTGCTCTCATAGCTAAGATCTTCTTGGATCTGCACTGACTGAGGCTGAATCACTTGATTGGGATCGTGAATACACTTCTTTAGCATGGAGACATGAAACGTACTGTGGATAGCTGACATATCCTCTGGCAAGTCCAGCTCATAGGCTACCTTCCCAACTCTCTTTATAATCTTGTAGGGTCCTATGTAGCGAGGACTCAGCTTGCCCTTTTTGCCAAATCTCATCACTCCCTTCATAGGGGCGACCTTGAGAAATACTGAATCTCCAACTTGGAATTCAAGTGGCCTACGGCGTGTGTCAGCATAACTTTTCTATCTACTCTGGGAAGTCTCAATCCTCTGGCGGATCATCTGGATAGCCTGAGTGGTCTCATCTATAAGCTCAGTCTGGCTGCCTAGTCCTGACTCCATCTCTTTCTTCTCACCAGCTTCTTGCCAACATATGGGTGATTTGCATTTTCTGCCATACAATGCCTCATAAGGCGCCATCCTGATGGTGGCCTGATAGCTATTGTTGTAGGCAAACTCAGCTAAGCACAGAAATTTGCACCAACTACCTTTAAAGTCCAACGCACAAGCCCTGAGCATGTCTTCTAAAATCTGATTTACTCTCTCTGTTTGTCCATCTGTCTGGGGATGGAAAGCTGTGCTGAACTGAAGTCTGGTGCCTAGGGCATCCTGAACACACCTCCAAAAATGGGAGATGAACCGCCCATCTCTGTCAGACACGATCGACCTCGGAACTCCGTGAAGCCTGATCACTTCTTTCACGTACAGCTGTGCTAACTGCTCTACCGAATGCGATAACTTGATGGCTAGGAAGTGGGCAGACTTGGTTAATCTGTCCACTATCACCCATATTGCATCGTGTCCATGGGTGGTCCTTGGGAGACTTGTGATAAAATCCATGGATATCTCTTCCCACTTCTACTCTGGAATGGGAAGAGGCTGTAGAACTCCTCCTGGTCTCTGGTGCTCTGCTTTGACTCTCTGGCAGGTCAAGCAGGTGCTGACATATTTAACTACATCTCGCTTGAGTCCAGACCACCAGAATCTTTTCCTTAGATCTTGATACATCTTGGTGGAACCTGGATGCATCGAATAAGGAGTACTGTGGGCTTCTTCTAAGATGCTCTTTCTCAGTTCCTCGTCATTGGGGACGCAAAGGCGGTCTCCAAGGTAGAGGATGCCACTGTCTGATACTCGAAACTTTAAATTTTCTGCCTCTTGGATCTCCCGCTTGATCTTCTGGATCTCTGGGTCTTGACTTTGCTTTCTTTGTATATCCACAAGCAGGGTTGACTCTAGAGTCAATGCAGAAAGTTGCCCAATTATTACCTCGACTCCAAAATCCTTTATTTCTTTCTGAAGTGGTAGAGACAGTGATGATAGGGACATCAGTGCTGCACAGGATTTTCTGCTCAGTGCATCTGCCACTTTATTAGCTTTACCTGGGTGATAGAGGATTTCACAGTCATAATCTTTGACCAACTCTAGCCACCTGAGCTGCCTCATATTCAGATCCTTCTGAGTGAAGAAGTACTTCAAACTCTGATGGTCTGTGAAGATTCTGCACTGCACTCCATACAGGTAGTGTCTCCAGAGCTTCAGTGCGAAAACCACAGCTGCTAGCTCAAGGTCATGGGTAGGGCAATTCTTCTCATAGTCCTTGAGCTGTCTGGAGGCATATGCTATCACTTTACTGTCTTGCATGAGGACAACTCCAAGGCCCATCTTGGATGCATCATTGTAGATGTCAAAGGCCTTGTCACTCTCTGGAACAGTCAGGATGGGAGCACTAGTCAATCTTTTCTTCAGTTCTAGGAAGCTGTGCTCGCATTTATCTGACCACTCAAACTTCTGATTCTTTCTGGTCAGGGCTGTGAGGGGAGAGGCTATTCTGGAAAAGTCCTCCACAAATTTTCTGTAATATCCTGCCAGGCCTAAGAAGCTTCTGATTTCACTGGCATTCTTGGGTCTACACCAGTTGCTGACTGCTTCTATCTTGGCTGGATCAACTTGAATGCCTTCTTTGGATACAATGTGACCTAGGAAGGCCACCTGATCTAGCCAAAACTCACACTTTGAGAATTTTGCATAGAGCTTCTCCTGCTGAAGGATCTGCAGCACTATCCTCAAGTGTGTAGCATGGTCCTCTGGAGTCTGTGAGTATATGAGAATATCATCAATAAATACAATGACGAATTTATCGAGATACTCCCTGAAGATGTGGTTCATCAGCTCCATGAAGACTGCTGGAGCATTGGTTACTCCAAAAGGCATCACTACAAATTCATAGTGGCCGTATCTTGTCCTGAAGGCCGTCCTGGGGATGTCACATTCTTTAACCTTTAGCTGATGATACCCAGAACGCAGATCTATCTTCGAGAACACCGTAGCCCCTTTGAGTTGATCAAACAAATCATCTATTCTAGGAAGGGGGTACTTGTTCTTGATGGTTACCTTGTTCAGCGCTCTATAGTCTATGCACAGACGCATAGACCCATCCTTCTTCTTGACGAAAAGTACAGGAGCTCCCCAGGGTGAATGACTCGGGCGAATGAAGCCCTTGTCTAGTAGCTCCTGGAGTTGCTCTTGTAATTCCTTCAACTCTGCTGGAGACATACGATATGGGGCCTTCGAGACCGGATCGGTACCTGGTACTAGCTCGATCTCGAATTCCACTTCTCTATTGGGAGGTAGTCCAGGTAGTTCTTCTGGGAATACTTCTGGATACTCACAGACTACCCGTACATCCTCCTGCTTGCGCTCTTCCTTTGCTTCTATGTCCACTATGCATGCAAGAAAACTAGCACACCCTTGTTCTAACATCTGGTGGGCTGCCAAGGCTGAGAGGAATTTCTGAGTCTTCTTCCTTGGGGCTCCTTGAAATTCGAACGGTGGTTCTCCTTCTGGACTGAAAACCACCTTCCTCCGTCGACAGTCCACTGAAGCGCTGTACTTACTGAGGAAATCCATGCCCAGTATGTAACGCCCCAAAATTTCCACTTTAAGTCCTTAAAGTCCTTGAAATTAGTTAGAAATGTTTTAGAAATATTCTAGATATTTTTAGGAATTTTTAGAATATTTTTAGGGAATTTTCCGAGTCCGTTTAATATTTTTA
>JAGFNQ010000279.1:978206-997513 GCA_024364735.1 Boesenbergia rotunda | reverse complement strand
AATCTTGGTTCCTCCTCACCTTAGAGCGAACCATCAATTATGACCTGGTATCGGAGTTTTACAATAACCTTCAGCAGGGTCCTCAAGGTGGTTTCGAGTTCACTACTCGAGTCGCCAAAAAGACTCTCGATTTTTCTTATGACATATTGCCGATTTTCTGGGTGGTCGACGATCACCAAACATGTATTCGATCTATCCCGAGCTTCCTAATCCCCTACTAGCGCCATTTGCAGATGTTACCCCTGATTCTGTCCATCAGTATTTCTTTGGTCATCCCCGCCCAGACGGTCTTGATGAGCTTGGCCCTGACTTTCCTACCTTTGCTGCACTCCGTCTTTCTCCCACTAGCTACATATTGTTCAAAATCATCACGAATTGTATCCTCCCAATCACCTCTAAACCATTATTTGAGATCCAACCCTATCATTGTCTGATGCTCTACGGCATGCACCGCCGTTTATCTTCGATATCATGGAGAGCATCTTCCAGTCCATCTTATCTTATCGAGATCCAGCCGACGCACGGTCTACATGCCTTTTGGTCACGTCATCACCGACTGGCTCCTATCAGTAGGTGTTGATGATACCAAGGGCCGGACGATGCCTATGGTACGACTGGATTGCAGACTTGGCAGGCGAGCATTCGCCAAGTCCGGCATCATTGTTCGGGGGCCCGATCGGATGTTGGTTTGGAAAGATGGTAGGGTTCTTGGTGAGTTACCAAGGGGAGGTCCACAGGTTCAGGCGCCAGCCGCTGCTGCTGATGATGATGACTATGACGAGCCGGATCCATATCTGCGCTGGCAGATCTCAGAGCTGGATCATATGCTACAGGAGTTTGTTCAGTTGAGGGAGACAGATCGCGAGGAGTTTCGGTCAGGTTTTCACTCTCTTGATTGCCGACTGACCAGGATCGAGACTGAGGTCTCAGGGACCCGTACCCTCCAGCAGACATGGTATGATGAGTGGCGCAGACACACATTTCCAGGAGGTGCACCTTCATCGAGTACTGCACCTGGGTCTCTTGCTCCTACTGATACCACGATGGATGATCTCGTGGACGATGACGACCCTCCCGCTGATGTTTGAGCTTGGATGTCTCTTACCTTTCCTTGTGCCACACGTATCTTGCTACTTGTTTTATGCTTTGCCTTGTCTGACCTTGAATTACATGCTTATCTACTCTTAGTATGCTTATTGTTGATGTCATGTTGTTTATATGATCATGATTTGCATATTTGCTACTTTGCTATGTTCATGCTTGTAATGCCATGTTTACCTGATACATATCAATGTTGTGGCATACTTTGTGAGTTGATACTTCATGTTCATATGATTCATGTGATTGCTCTATCTTGCTCTATCTTTTTCACATGTGTTCGTATGGTTATCCAACAACCTATCACATCTTTGTTGATTTGGGATACCCCTAGGGTTGAGGGGGAGTTTGTTTACAACTTAACAGTCTCTCTAGCTCCTTTTCGGTGTTCGACAAAGGGGGAGAGTGTGGATTGGTTAAGTTTAGAATGATCATGTTATAGGGGGAGGATCTGGATTCCCCTATGATTCTAAAGTTGAGCTATTGATTGAGAATCCCTAAACTTAAAATCGGGTTGTCAAACAACAAAAAGGGAGAGATTGTTGATGCAGTCTGGCCCTGATTGTTATTTTGGTGTTGACACCGATTTTAGTTTAGGTGGATGATTATTGATCATGATTAAGTCCTGATCGGGGATTAGGCATGGTATGGAAAATCCTAGTCTGGAGGGCTAGGTGTTGGAAAATCCTAACCTGGAGGGTTAGGTGTTGAAAATCCTAGTCTGGAGGGCTAGGTGTTGGAAAATCCTAACCTGGAGGGTTAGGTGTGAAAAATCCTAGCTTGGAGGGCTAGGTATTTGAAAAGTCCTAATTCGGAAGGGTTGGGTGAAAAGTCCTAGCTTGGAGGGCTAGGTGAAAAGTCCTAACTTGGAGGGTTAGGTGCAAATTCTCATCCTGGAGAATTAGGTGAAAAAGTCCTGGCTTGGAGGGTCAGGTGCCTAGCTTGGAGGGCTAGGTTGGATGATGTTCTAACTCGGAAGGGATGGGTGAAAAGTCCTAGCTTGGAGGGCTAGGTGAAAAGTCCTAACTTGGAGGGTTAGGTGCAAATTCTCAACTTGGAGGGTTAGATGGAAAAATCCTTAGCTTGGAGGGCAAAGGTGGATGAATTCCTAGCTTGGAGGGCTAGGTTTGAGCCCCTGGATCGGTCTGGTGACCGATCAGGGACATTGGCACGCTGCTCCTTCGTGGATCGGTCTGGTGACCGATCCAGCGATGTCTGATCGAACTGGTGACCGATCAGGGAGCACACAGTGAGGTTGGGAACCTACTGTGTGGCTCCTGATCGGACCAGTGACCGATCAGGGAGCAAGCTGCTTCCTCACTGCCTTGCTCCTGATCGGTCTGGTGACCGATCAGGGAGCGGACGGTGAGTGAGTTCCCTTGCTGATCAAGTCCTGGATCGGTCCGGTGATCGATCAGGGACTTTGGATCTGATTAAAAAATCACTGTTCATCTGACCTGATCGGTCTGGGTGACCGATCAGGCTTCACTCTGATCGGTCCGGTGACCGATCAGGCGTGTATAGCCGCGAGAGCTGGGAATCCCAGCAAAGAAGTGGATCGGTCTGGTGACCGACCCACACGCCCTGGATCGGTCCGGTGACTGATCACTTTAATTCAAATCGCACTGTCAGACGCTCTGATCGCGTCTGACCATATCCGATTTGCTTCCACTTACATCTGATATTTGATTTACTGTGTGATACACTGCTCTAACACCCTGATTAAGCTGCAGGTGACAGGGGAGGATTCAAACACTCAAGGAGAGGTCAATGGAGGCTTTCCTTGGAGCAGGTTTGTCCGATTCTCCATTTCAGGTTGCAACGGCCGAGCTGCAGACTGGAGCCGAGACTGGGGCTTGGCTGAGGGGATCTCAGGAAGACTAGAGAGGGCTCAGTGGTAGCTGGCGTTGGCAGCTGGAGGCTATGGAGGATGTTGTCACCTTGTGCTGTGTGGAGAATCAAAAGCACGGAAGCAAGCTTCGTGGAAGCAGTGTTCTGGAACTAATCTTCTTGCTGCGCCTTGAGTTCTCCATTACGAGCTTGCTGTGTTCTTGAAGCTTCATCACTTTGAGCAAGCCACTGATTTCGAGAAGCAATCATCCATTACTTGAGCGCTTGAAGGAGAGAACAAGGAGCTTGGAGTCCGACAATGGGAAGACACGAGGAAGGGTTCTTGCGTGAGATCGCCACTGGGTGGAGCTCAGGGAAGCTTGCTGTGTTCTTGTCCTTGCTAAGTGTTTGAGTAAGATCCTTCTAGTTGTTTCTTTGTGCTTATACTTTATCTGTGATTGAAACACTGTGGAGAGGTTTCTCCACCGAGAAGGAGGTTGCTTTCTATCCGGTGATAACCGGAGCTTGATCTGCCGACGATCAAGGGATCGCCCACCTTAAGGGCACGCCAAGGAGTAGGGGTAAGTTATCCCCGAACCTTGTAAACCCTCCTTGTTAGCGATCTTGCTAATTGTGGTTGTTTGTTTTCGATTTCTATTTTCATTTACTGCACTGCTTCATTTCGTTTCTTCCGCTGTGCTACTGATAAGTTGAGTGCACGAAATTTGTTAAGTTTCAAAGAAAAGTGATTGGCTATATTCACCCCCCCTCTCTATCCATCTGCCTACAGATGGATGCCTTTCGGACTCTGCAACGCACCCGGTACATTTCAGAGATGCATGGTAAGTATATTTGGTGAGTTGCTAGAGCATTGTATGGAGGTATTTATGGATGATTTTTCAGTTTATGGCATGTCTTTTGATTTATGCTTAGAAAATTTGTCTAGGGTTTTACACCGTTGCATTGAAACTAACCTTGTGCTGAATTTTGAAAAATGTCATTTCATGGTGGAGCAGGGTATTGTACTTGGACATATAGTCTCTCAGAGAGGTATAGAGGTAGATCCTGCAAAAATCAGTATTATTTCTTCTTTATCTTACCCCGTATGCGTACGGGATGTTCGTGCTTTCCTTGGACATGCAGGTTTCTACTGCAGATTTATTAGAGACTTCAGCTTGATTGCTCGACCCTTGACAAGACTTTTGCAAAAAGATGTTGATTTTCATTTTGATGATAAATGCAAAGAAGCTTTTCACAGACTCAGGGAGGCTCTTACCTCATCTCCTATCATTAAATCACCTGATTGGAATTTACCCTTCGAATTAATGTGTGATGCTTCTAATTTTGCAGTGGGAGCTGTTCTAGCACAGAGGCTTGATGGAGCACCTCATGTCATCTGCTACGCCTCCAAAACCCTAGATGCCGCCCAAGCAAACTACACCACCACCGAAAAGGAGCTTCTTGCCATTGTTTTTGCCTTAGACCGATTCAGATCTTATTTATTGTGCTCACATGTTATTATTTTTTCTGATCATGCAGCTCTAAAATACTTGTTGGAAAAGCCTGATGCAAAACCTAGACTGATCAGATGGATGCTCCTGCTCCAAGAATTTGACCTGGAGATCAGAGACAAAAGTGGAAAAGAAAACCTAGTTACAGATCACTTGAGCAGACTTGAAGGAGATGGATCTCCTACCACCATTGACGATGATTTCAGAGATGAGCACCTGATTGCAGTACATGGTGAGACACCGTGGTATGCAGACCTAGTTAATTTTCTAGTTGCACATGTTTTTCCCACTCACTTTTCTAAGGCTCAAAAAGATAAACTTAAAAGTGATGCAAAGTTTTATGTGTGGGATGATCCTTATTTATGGAAGTTTTGTAATGATTAAATAATTAAGAGATGCGTACCAGATCATGAGTTTTCTTCTGTCCTTACATTTTGTCATTCATCAGCTTGTGGGGGGCATTTTGGACCCCAAAGAACTGCTAGGAAAGTGCTAGAGTACGGATTGTACTGGCCCACCCTATTTCATGATTCATATGTCTTTTATAAAAATTGTGATAGATGTCAGCGAACTGGGAAATGCTTTACTGTGAGATTTTTGATGTTTGGGGAATAGATTTTATGGGACCCTTTCCTGCACCTTATGGTTCTTTGTACATTTTACTTGCTGTGAATTATGTTTCAAAATGAGTGGAGGTCATTCCCTCCAAGACTGATGATTCTTCTGTTGTTTGTAGTTTTGTTAGGTCACACATTTTCTGCAGGTTTGGAATTCTAAGAGCCATAATTAGTGACCAAGGATCTCATTTTTGCAACAAACACATGAAGGCATTGCTTAGCAAATACGGGATTGTACATAAAGTTTCTACATCCTACCATCCCCAAACAAATGGACAGGCTGAAATCTCTAACAGAGAGATAAAATTAATTTTGGAAAAGATAGTTGGACCCACTAGGAAAGATTGGAGCAAGAGGTTAGATGACGCACTTTGGGCCTACAGAACAGCATTTAAGACACTGATTGGCATATCCCCCTACCGCTTGGTATATGGCAAAGCTTGTCATCTCCCCATGGAAATAGAGCACAAAGCATATTGGGCAGTAAAAGCTTATAATTTCGATGCTACCAAGGTGGGAGAAGAGAGGAAACTTCAACTCCAAGAACTTGAAGAAATTCGGCTAGAAGCATTTGAAAATTTAAGGATCTACAAGGAAAAGACCAAAAACTTCCATGACAAGCACATTTTGAAGAAAGACTTCCAAATTGATGACCAGATATTATTGTACAAATCAAGGCTCAAATTGATAAAAGGTAAATTAAGATCAAGGTGGGATGATCCATTTATTGTAACTAACATTTTTCCCTATGGTGTTGTGGAAATTCAAGATGTATCTAATGGTTTTATTTGGAAAGTCAATGGCCACCGGCTCAAAAAGTACTTTGAAGAATTAAAGGAGCTCGAGGTGGATGGTTTGGACATGAACGAAGCTATCTACCCAACTTAAGGGGAGTTCACTTTTCATACACCTACATTTCATTGTATATATCATTTTCATGTTTCTAGGAGTAAAATTTTCTCTTTTTGAAGTGAGTAGTTGATAATAAATTCTTAAGCAAAATAGAATGAATAAATAGACTTTGTAAATATCATGTTATTTCTTTTAGCACTTTTGTTCTTAGTAAATAAATATATCCCTCTAGGTTATCTCCATAGTATTTTAGAGTCTTTTGAAAATAAATTAAATTTGGTTGTTAAAACTTAAGGTTTGAGCTCATGGATGAAATCTTGGATGCTTGAGTACTACTTGGCTTTAGATTCTTAATTGATGACTTGAGATGGATTATTTGTGCCTAGTGAGAATTAGCCTTATTTTTGTGACACACATATGTGATTGTACTCTAGAACTTGCTTAGGTTCTTTCAAAACCATATTTCAATGATTGGATCACATCTATAGAGACTAATCAATTTGTTTACCTTTCCATATCAATTTTTGGCACTAATCATGTTTATTCTATTTTTCTTTCCTTATTTCCTACTCTTAACCACATTTTTTTTATGGACTTGTTGTTTGGGATGTTTCTTAATGTTACTTTGTCCGAGACGGACAAAGAATTAAGTGTGGGGGAGTGACTAGTGTTTTGGAAATATTTGTGTTTTGGAAATATTTGGAATCAAAGAGGCATTTCATGTCAAGAAAAAAAAATTTCTGCAATTACATGTGCCAAGAATGAGTCTGAGTGAGTTTGGTGTCAAGAATGAGCAAGAGAGATGGAAGCAATTGGAGATCTAGATTCCATATTATACTTTGAAGATTCAAGTGGCAAGCAATGGAAAAATCTGAGGAAAATGGCACACCAACAAAGAAAAAAAAATCTGTGCCAAAAAGCAATGAAAGGAATGCAATGGAGCATGTTTCGGCCCCTCTGCTAAAGGAATGAAGTGCAGCCGTGTTAACTTGAAACCAATGCGTAAATTCTGTGCCAAGTGAATTCAGTTGACAAACAAAGAGAAATCTGAGCCAAAGTGGAAAAGAAGTAGTAAAGTAGAGTATCAAAAGATGGAATCTAAAAGCAAAGAATTCAAAGAAGAAATTTGGGTATCACTGGATTGTAATGGGCACAATTTAGAATCCATCTCAAACTGAAATTTGGGTTTTGGAAATCAGTGATGCAGTGCCGAAATCAAGTGAAGCATTTATGAAGAAAATTCTGCAATGAAGAAAGAATATGGCACGCAAATGGCACAAAATCTGTGCAAAAATGGAGAAAAATCTGTGAAGCATGTCTAGGTCAGAATTGTTTAGATTGAAGCTGTTCTTTGCTGTAAAAATCAGAAATATTTTGGGAGAAGATGAATTGCAGCTGTATAAAATCAGGAAGTCTGAGCAAAGTCTGAACAAAGGCTGAAAAGAAGCTGAAAAACTGCACTGCATTGCAAGGGAGTGCTGAATCTGAGAGCTACTGAATGATACAAGTTAAATTCGAAGTGAGCTACAAAGTTCTAAATCTAGTGAAGAACTGTGATTGAAGCTGAGCTAGAGGAATAAGTTTGGAATGTGGAGCTGAAAATTTGAAGCATCTGAAGCAGTAAATGGTGTTACCATGAAAGCAGTTTTGTCAACTTGAGGCTGGAATCCAACTTACTGCAATCATCAGAAATTGAATGGAATTGCAAGGATTGCTGGTAAGGGTTAAGCACAGTTATTCGACAGCTATGAGAGACTATGAAATGCAGCAAGATTGAAAAGGTGAGCTGAGAATGCAACTGAAAAATAAAAGAAAAATCAGATTGGTAGTGTTCCATACAAGCAGTTTTTGCACAGAACTTGTATCAACTTGAAACCGAATTTGAGTTTCTGAGGCTATGAATTAAGGCATTAAGCATATAAATGTATCAAAAAGGGTTGAGTATATCCAATGCTGATCAGAACAAAGAAAATTTTGGCTGCTAGGATTTTCGAAGCAGAGCAGAAAAGGGAATAAAGTTGGCTGAAATTCAACTTGTTGAGCAGAATTTTTGAGTGAAACAGTTTAAATGCTCTACTACTCCTAGATGCTAACTGATGTAAGGCAATCAGAGAATTACAAGATCTAGAATTAGTTGCTGTGGAGCTGGAATTAGAAACAGAAAAAAAATGCAATCGAAATGTGCCAACTTGAAGTGAGTGTATCAAAAGTGAGTTGCAAGAGTTAGAGAAGGTAACATTTGGAACATCAAATTTTTGTCCCTAATTGTTATTGGATGTCTCAAGTTTTTATGACACAAATCCTGGTCCGAAGTGTTTCCAAATGAAGATTGACTCCATAAGAAGGATTGAGAGCAAAACAGAAAAAAAAAGAGAAAAGAAACATGGTTGGCACGCAAGAGTTTTGGTACCATGGAACAAGTGAAGTGTTTCTCATCCGAATTTAAGTTTTGTTCCACTACATTTCTGACTTTGCGAGAGGACTAGAAAAAAAAGAGGATTAGAAAAAAAAAAAAGAGAACAAGTGGCACACAAGAGCAAATTGGCACATTAGAACCTATAATGTTTTATTCATCCAAATCAAAGGCATTGTTCAAGTTTGACTTCACCACACTTTTGACTTCATTAGAGGTCTGTAAAGAGAAGCAAAGTGCATTGGAAATATTTTTGAGCAACCAACTCTCCCACTTCATCAATTTTTCTATTTTCTTGGCTTCCACTTCATTCTTACCATTTTCTATGTTTTTCACTTGTTTTTGTAGATGTGGATCCTAATCATGAATAATGGTGGAGAGTAGATAACAAGCAAGCCTATGGTAGTGCAAAAAGCATGTGTGTTTGAGTGAGCTCCACTTTCATCATGAATTTAGAACTCAAGAAGAGAGCCACCAAAAATCTTCCTTGAAAGGCTAGTGAGTTAAATCTATCTCAATGAATCATGAAGGATGAAAAGGCTAAGTTGTTGATTTAAGGACGAGATACTAATCCATAGAGCTTAGATTTTTGAGAATTGACAATCTTAGGTAATTTCCTTTCATTTGCTTCTAATCATGCTTGGAAAAAGTCTAAGGGATACACACTTAGTAGTTTCGTGAGACGCTCAAGCTTAAGTGTGGGGGAGTTGATAAGTGCTATTTTATTGGTTATTTCAGATGCCAAAATCCATATTTGACCCATGTCTTTCTTGCTTAATTGTGAATTTACCCTAGGTTCTAGGACTTACTTTTATTTTGGACTTAATTGCAAATCTTTACATATTTGAAATGATTTTGCCACTAAATTGTTGACTTATTTTTTTTGTAGGCATGAAAGGATCATGGACCTAGGGCATACTGGGTCAAACTTGAGTCGGAAG
The DNA here is from genome assembly GCA_024364735.1 of Boesenbergia rotunda. Taxonomy (NCBI): domain Eukaryota; kingdom Viridiplantae; phylum Streptophyta; class Magnoliopsida; order Zingiberales; family Zingiberaceae; genus Boesenbergia; species Boesenbergia rotunda. The sequence goes on along the minus strand of JAGFNQ010000279.1, from coordinate 988,251 downwards.
TGGACCCGGATCGAGTGATCACGCTTCAGATTAATTTGGGCCGTCCAATTCAAAATCGGCTAGATCTAAGCCATCTGGAAACCTTTGAGGTGATCCGAGCTAGGGTTAAGGCTAATCAAGCACTCAGGTCATGATCTGAGATTTTCATCCAAATCAGAGATCATTCAACCGTTGGATCGAGCTCAGAGGGCTCTAGACAGTCCATTTAAAGATCAGGTTGATCTGAGCCATCCGTTGCAAATCTGGAGGATCCGAGCTACCCCAAGGCAGATCCTGACCCTTGATCAACATCATCAAAGTTTGGTTCAGATCGGACAAAGATCAACCGTTGGATTTGACCTGAACAATCTGAGTCGGTCATTTCAAAGTATTTAATCAGATTTTTCTCCACACTGCAGCTTTGTCGCGTCTTCTTCGCCGTAACATCTTCTTGTTCGTTGTTCTTCATGTTCTTCAGCTAGTTTCTTAATTTTAAGGGCGCGACCACTCGATTTCTTCATTGGATCAAGTCATAGATCTCCGGGAGTAAGTTTTCGTGAAGTCTCAAGCTCAAATTCACCCAAGAACAGAGTTGATTGAGGGTTTCGTCAGCTCTGCCCTTCACTGATCGGATCTCAATTTTGTTCCATCCTTCATCCATCTGAGCTATCCGGAGGGGTTCTCTGGAGTGCACAGATCATCTCCAAGCCGTCATCGCAGTTCAACATATCAAGATCGAGGAGATTGGATGGGAAATTCAGCTTGGAGCAGAGTTTGGGTTGAGTCGGTCACGGTGACACATTTTTCAGAGATCTATTGAGCTTAGGGGTTCGAGGCTCACCCTTGTGTGACGAGCAAGGAGTTCTTGAACTAAGGGAGGGATCGAGGCTTAGTTTACTTAGTGTTTTTCCATTTGTTAGCTGTAATTTCATTTCTGCAGTTCATTTCATTCTGAATTTTTGTATCAGTTGCTTTAGTTTACCTTTCTGAATTGTTTCTGCTGTAATTAGGGTTCAATTCAGCAAGTTAAGTAGTTAGGAAGCTTATTTAGTGAACTATCGGTTTCAATTTCAGTTCAATTCCTGTTTTTCTTGCTTGCGTATCAAGTTGTCAGTTCGTATCAGCTGTTTGGTTTTGCTTACTGAATTGTTTCTGCCGTAATTAGGTTTTAATTCTTCAAGTTAAGCAGTTAGGGAGTTTGTTTAGTGAACAATCAGATTTAATTTCAGTTAGTTTTACACTTTATTGCTTGCGTATCAATTTCCTGCATTGTTCCATGCGTATTAGTTTCACTTTCTGCAATTGCTTTTAGTTATAGTTTCTGAAGGTTGAGTCAAGTGAGAGTTAGCTTTTCTAAATCTTTCTTGAACACTAGATCATAAACTTAATTTCACTTAGCTCAAGTTCCTAATGGTTTCGATTTGTGTTGCATTTCTGAATTTGATTCAGCATTCGGTTCAAGTCTGAATTTCTCCCTGCATTTCTGAAATTCTGCTTCCATTTCTGATTTCTTTCACTCATCTATGCATAGCACTTCTTTAGTGGATTTGTCTACCAAGTTGTAGTGATCAGCTGGAATTCGAAATTTGTTAGTTTGCAATTTCTACAATTGGAATCAAATTTTCAGCAAATCGGTTCTTGAATCAGTCTTTGAGCAGTTCTCTTTTGCGTGCCAAGTGCTGAAATTCTGCACTTTGTATCAAGTGCGGTTTAGGCAGTGTTTTGTAGCAAGTTATAGGGTACTTCTAATGTGCTGTGATGTTTGAAATCAATTAGTATTGCATTTAGCCATTTCTGAACTTTCTTTGCATTTGTTGGCTTCCAAAGAATATTGTAGCTAGTTTGTGTTGAGTTTGTTTGTAGTTTAATTTCTGAATTTCGTAGCTAGCATTTGTGTTAAGTTTGTTTGTTTCCGAAAATTTCCTACACTGCCTTTATTCCTTTGCTTAGCATTTGTTTTGCATTTGAAATCAGATTGGTTTTCCAAAAATTGTTTAAGTGCCTTGATTGAGTTGTTCATTGGTTAAGTTCATCCATTGCCATACCTTGTTTAGTTCGTTTAATTGAGTTCTCTCCTTTTTTATCGTGTTTCATTTTTGAATTGCAAACAAAACCCAAGTTCTATTTGAAACCCAAAAATATTCGACGACACATAAACTCGAGCTCGAATCAAGCACTCTCAACTAGCCCTAGGAAAAATACAACTTGTGGCCCCTTTACTACGCTTTTATTCTTTGATAACAAAAAGGGTTTCCAGCTTTACACATATCTAAATTTTGAGACCCACATTCGTGACACCTAGATCGGGCTCATCAATAGAGCAGCGGAAATACATAACGAATCAAGATCGCTAACACACGTTGATTTTACTTGCTTCGGAGTCTTGATTAGCTCCTACTCCAACGCTCATGATCCTTGATTGTTTACATTGGGTGTCACTAATAAATCGCAACAAGTTTACAATATTACAAATCAATGTGTGCAATATGAAATTAACAACAATAATACTGACTCCTGAAGTGTGAGGGCAAGTCTTTGTTCGGAGAGTCAGACGATGTTTTTGGTGTTGTATGAGCTTTATTCATGCAACACATAGGAGAAGAGAGTGATCGGAATGATTGAAATGTTATCTTGGATAGCTGCACTCGACCCCTTTTTATACTACTCATTCAGGCGCCTGAAAGGCCATTCAGGCGCCCTAGTCGCAGTAAATCAGGCGGATATTCTATTTGCTGTGCAGTCAAACTCTATCCTGGTCAGGCACCTGAGTCCCTTTCAGGCTCCTGAGTGTTGACGTGGATCCTCCACTCAGCACTCGCCACGTCAATCTAATTGTGGCGCCAACTCAGTCTCCAACTGCCAGCTTTCAGGCCCCTGAGTCCCATTTAGGCACCCAAGTCAAGTTGCTTCAACTTTTTCAACTACAACAAGGGTTAGTTCCATATATCCAATAATACATAAATAAAGCATATATGAAACACAACCAGTGTTGTCTTGGCCCTGACTTTCAAGTTTCATCTGAAATCCTAGGTTGAATCGACGCCTACTGTTCCCTCACCGGGGAACGTGTCCTCACCTACTCCTCTTAAGAGAGTTTACCTATGTTGGATCGAGAGAACCGATAGAGGGGGGGTGAATATCGGAAAACTTTCGGATTTATGGAAAGAGCAATTTGCAAAACGGAAAGAAACAAAACACGCGAACACAGTACTTTTTTACTTGGTTCGGAGCTTAGGTCGACTCCTACTCCAAGGCCCACGATCGTTGATCATTTACTTTGAGCAATTCTATATGAGCGCAAAATCAGTTTACAAGAATAGATTTACAAGTATAGCACCATAAACTTTTAATAAAAAAAAGCTCTTCTTTTACCGACGTCCGGTTGTAGGTTGACTTTCCGGAGTAGCGGGACGTCGTAGGCTCGAGTTGGGCAGTTTCCGGAGCAAGGCGTGAGCACAGAAGAGCGTGGAAGCGTTGGTTCGAAGTTGTTGTTGAAAGCTTGGGTGTTGGGTGCTATTTATAGCACCTCGGGACGCCCTGGACGTCGGGGGCGCCCTGCCACGTGTCAACCGATCCAGTTTTAGCTCGGTCAAGCGTTATCCCATCCGAATAGGGATAACTTTGACTCTGGGGGCGCCCTGGTCGTAGAGGGCGCCCTGCTTGACTTCTTCTGCGCAAAGTTCTCGGCTGGATAAGGGTGACGCTTCGCAGGCTTGGGCGCGGGGCGCCTTGGCTGCTGAGGGCGCCCTGGCTGCTGAGGGCGCCTAGCCCAGTAAGCAGCCGAAGCCCTTTTTGCTTCATTTGTTTCTGGTTCACCTTGGGGGCACCCTGGACACTCAGGGCGCCCTGCTCAGCTGTTGCCTCACTCCTTTGAGGCTCTCTGAGTTGCAGACACACGTTCCTTCGGTCCTGCATCCAGGGTTAGTCCAAAACACAATAAACCAATTAATTATTAGTTTATACAGCCTTAGTTGTCTTGGTTCTGACTTTGGTCTCCAAAATGGAGCCCTAGGTCGAACCGACGCCTACTGTTCCCTCGACGGGGAACGCGTCCTCACCCAGTCCTCTCGGGAGAATTTACCTGATGCCAACCGCTCCTTTGGTTGGACTTTTGCCTGACGGTCCTTTGTCAGGTCTTGGATGCCGAGCTGCCCTTCGCTCGGTGCCTAGCAGTCCTTCGCTAGGTCTTGGATACTGGCAGTCCTTCGCCAGTTGCCTAGCAATCCTTCGCTAGGGCTTGGATACTGGCAGTCCTTCGCTAGGGCTTGGATACTGGCAGTCCTTCGCCAGGTGCCTAGCAGTCCTTCGCTAGGTCTTGGATACTGGCAGTCCTTCGCCAGTTGCCTAGCAGTCCTTCGCTAGGGCTTTGTATCCTGGCAATCCTTCGCCAGGTGCCTAGCAGTCCTTCACCAGGTGCCTAACATTCCTTCGCTAGGACTTTGTCTCTGCACACTTGAGTAACATTGTTAGATCACAAATAAACTTAACTTTGAATCCTTTGCCAATATCAAAACAAGGTTCGATATGGTGCTTCCTGCACCAACAATCTCCTCCTTTTTGATTATGGCAACACAATTCAAAGTTAAGTAAAAACTTTATAACTGTTAAGAACATAATGTAAAAATGAAGTATAGCAATTTTACACAATTCAATGTTAAGCACAAACTTTATAACATTTACTAACACAAGGTAAGATTTGAAAAAAAAACCTTTATTTCTCATACTCCCCCTAAAACCCTGAGTACTTGTGTTATAAAATACTTAACTTTGACCTTTCCTCCCCCTTTGACATATATCAAAAATAAACATGGGTGAACAAGGTATCTAATAGGGAGGTTTGAGTTTTACCAAAATAAATTTAAGTAAAGGAGTTTAAAAACATAGTTTTCAAAAAAACTTTAAGTAATGGATTTCAAAAAAAATGATGTTCAAAGTAATAGGTGTTTTGAAAATACATGAAGCTCCCCCTTAATGTGATAACTCTTCTACTTAGAAAAAGCTTGCAAAAACTTGTAACATAGTTTTTCAAAAAAATCTTTACTTAGAGACATTTGTCAAGATTTTCAAAAAGTTTTTGCTCAGACAAATTTACTAAAAAAATTTACTTAGAAAAAAACATGTACTTAAAAACGTTTGAAAGATTTAGACATACTTAAAAAATTTGAAGCACTAGAAATACTTGAAAGCACTTGAAGTAGTTTGAAATTTTAACAGCACTTAGTGCTTAAAAACAATTTGAAGTACTTAAAAATTTTGCTTTACTTTTTGAAAAAGAGATAAAAGTTTAAATGGGAAAAAATTCCTTTCTCTCTTTCTTGCTCTTCCCCTGAAATATATTTTGAAATAAGTTTTAAGAAAAAAGTTTGTGTATCAGAGCCTATGAGTTTTGAAAACATAAAAATATTTGTAGGCAAGTCTTTGAGAAAATTCACGTGCTTAGAATATTGTTGCCTTGAAAAGTATTAGTACTTTTGAAAACATTATATAGAAGTACTTTTAAAAGATAGTATGCCTTTTTGAAAAGTATAACTACTTTTGGAAAAAAATTATGCAATTTTTGCAAGTACTTTAAAAAAAATAGATTGAGCCTTTTTGGAAAGTCTAAGTGCCGTTTTTGAAAACTATTAGACTTTGAAAAATATAAATAATTTTTGAGAAGTATTAAGCATTTTGAAAACATAATATTTTACTTGACTAAGTTTCTTTTCCAGTCTTACACAATCCTAGAAAACCTTGTTGACTACAAGGACATTTTCCTAAGTGTCCTGGAAATTTCTCCAACACAAGTAAATATTACTTCTAACGGTATTTCAAAAATGATTTACTAAACCATATTTTTAAAGGCAAATTACTTGTATTTTCAAAAGAATTTTGAAAACTTAATGTATTAAAACATATTATTTTGAAATGTTCAATAATTCATTTAATTTAACCTCCCCCTAAACTTGATATAGTCCTCGGAAGCTTGTTGACCACAAGTATTCTTCCTCTAAGTCTTTATCAGTTCAGATCAAAGGAATTTATCTAACAATTTCAAAACAAATAATTACCAAAAAAAAACATTTCAGAAATTCTTCTTTTGACTCAAACTCCCCCTAAATTTGACACATCCTAGGAGTCCTTGTAGATCATGAAGTGGACCTTCCTCTGTGTCTTTAGGGTTTATTAAAATCAAAAGAATAATTTTGAATAACCTTCTGAGTATGATAACTTTCAAGGAGATACATTTTTGAAAACATAACTTGAAATGATAACACAGTTTTCGAAAAATAATTTGAAATGATGATAATTTTTCAAACAGATAGTAGTATACGAAGGTTTTTGAATCAATTTTTGAAAAGCTTATCGAAATGATAATAAGATTTAGAGCATAAGCTTTAAAAAAAAACAATTTAATTTTTTTTTTGAAAAGTATTAAAAGAAACTCCCCCTGTATCTGACACAGTCTGACATTTATCTAAGTTCCTTAAGGAACTTCAGTGTTGACCAGGTTTGACTATGTTGACTAGGGTTTGACTGTGTTCCCTAAGCTTGACTCAGTTGACTATGTTTTACCAATCAATAACTAAACCAAACAAGATTCTATTTAAAATGGGTCTATTTTAACATGAAATTTAATATTTTAAAAAAAAGAGAGATGAAAAGGAGGGTACAGCAAACTGAATTAATTTGAAAATTTTTGAATAACTTTTGCAAACCTTTTTATTTAAAAGGATGGTAAATTTTGCTTTTAGGTCCTAGATGTCTCACCCAGTTCTACGTGATCAAGCATGTTAACCTTATGGGTTTTGTGAGACAAATATTTTAATTAGTTAACTTAAATTTGAAAATAATTAGTTTTGAATTTATTTTGAAAAAGAATATTTGAATCTAAGATTAACTGAAAATTTGTGTTAGATTCAAATTTGACAAAGAGTAAATTGAATTTGAATTTCAAAAATTGGCTTCCAGGTCTTGGCGAGGCACAAGACCTTCTTTGGCCGTAGCCATATTGGATCATCAACCCTTTCCTAGACAAAGTCTTTTAGTGAAATTTCATCTTCAAAATTACTTTTTGATAAATTCTGGTCTAACTAGTTTGGGTCTTGGATCGGTAGCTTCGGCTAGTTCCGCCAAGATGGCTTCCCTAACGTACTATCATCTCACCGCCACCCAATACTATGTTGTTCAAATTTCAATTAAACCGTTTTAGTCCTTATCTTACCAGTCCTAATTCTAGGCAAAAATAAATAACTGAAATAAAAAGAAACACATAATTAAAACAAACAATTGTCTAGGTAAGGTCACAATTGGAGTAATACTCCGAATTTTCGAAATCAGCAAGATTATGAATTAAATTTTCTAACTTATTGACCTTATGTTTTAGGGTTTCATTTTCTTGTTTCAAATTTCTGAAATTTGTTTTAATTAAGTTACATGAATCAATCACATTATTCAAGGTAAATAACGGATTTTCAAACACTGTAAATTTACCTTTGTTGATTGTTTGTCCGGCATTCTTGGTAGCTCTTTTATCTGTGCATTCACTTTTGTAATGCTCGAACTCCTGGCACTTGAAGCATTGAATGCGACTTTTGTCCTTTCGTGCTTTTGGAATTGATTCCTTTGTCGCCGTCGGTGATGTCGTTCGAATCCTACGAGTAGGACACTCACTTTGGTAGTACCCTCTCTCCCTGCATGTGTAATAAATTACATGATTAAAATCTGATTTTATACTTTTACCTTTTGGTTACTTATTGGGAATCTCCCCCTTGATTCTTGCCGCCTCGGATCTAGGCTCATCTTCTGATTCTGTGTCTGAGTCGGACTCGGGTACTGGTTGAAGCTCCTTCTTTGGTGGTTCTTTAGGAGTTTTCCCTGCAGTTAAATTTACACCTTCCTCGACCATTATAGTAACTATTTGATTATTTAATTCTAAATTTGAAAAGAATTCGAAATCGGTTACCGTCTCAGTCAATTCGTCGTCTAATTCTGGTTCGATTTTGGATTCGGGTTCAGACTCTGACTCGGCTGTTTGTGCTTGGACTGAAAGGGCAAGATAATTTACCTGATCTTCTTCTTCATCTGAGATCTCTTGATGAAGGTCAATCAGTTTTTCCCAGATTTCTCTAGCACATCTGCATGGACCTACTAGCTCGAGTTGCTCTTTGGTTAGGCCACATTGTAGAATTGCAGTTGCCCTTGCATCGGTCTCGATTTGGTTGAGGGCGTGTTCATCTAGTTTGTCCCACTCGATTGATGACTCATCTTCTACGAGAAACGAGAATCCCGTTTGGATGATCTGCCATAAGTCCATGTGGGCCTTCAGAAGGGACTCCATTTGACATCTCCAAAACGTGAAGTTCTCGCCGGAGAATAGCGGTGGACGTGCACTGTTCCACTCTTGGTTGGCCATTTAATATAAATCTTGCACAAAAAAAAAGATAGAAATGTACCAAGACTTGGTCTTGGATTAGTAGTGCGGGAGAAAAGAAAAAAATAGCCAAACAAAATATTACACGAATTTCGAGGTAGAATAATAATAAAATAGTAAAAATAATTTATGATAAATTTTTAAAAATGTAGATTTTGTCAATTCTGATTAATATCGAAAAAGTAACAATTTAATGTTTGGGGAAAAATTTTGCTCGAATTAAAGTGGCACGAATTTCGAGGAAAGTATTAAAATAATAATAAAAAAATTTATGACAAATTTTCAAAAGTTGATCGTTTTAACAATTCTAACTTATTTTTTATTTTAAAATAAAAGGCGAAAAAGATTGAGTGGTGTTGATTAACTAGAAAGAAAAGAAATAAGATTAAGAATTTTGTAAATCCGAAAAACTTTCAAACTGGTGGTTGCACCAAGTTTGAACTATCCCGCTCTGATACCACTTGTTGGATCGAGAGAACCGATAGAGGGGGGGTGAATATCGGAAAACTTTCAGATTTATGGAAAGAGCAATTTGCACAGCGGAAAGAAACAAAACACGCGAACACAGTACTTTTTTACTTGGTTCGGAGCCTAGGTCGACTCCTACTCCAAGGCCCACGATCGTTGATCGTTTACTTTGGGCAATTCTATATAAGCGCAAAATCAGTTTACAAGAATAGATTTACAAGTATAGCACCATAAACTTTTAATAAAAAAAAGCTCTTCTTTTACCGACGTCCGGTTGTAGGTTGACTTTCCGGAGCAGCGGGACGTCGTAGGCTCGAGTTGGGCAGTTTCCGGAGCAAGGCGTGAGCACAGAAGAGCGTGGAAGCGTTGGTTCGAAGTTGTTGTTGAAAGCTTGGGCGTTGGGTGCTATTTATAGCACCTCGGGGCGCCCTGGACGTCGGGGGCGCCCTGCCACGTGTCAACCGATCCAGTTTTAGCTCGGTCAAGCGTTATCCCATCCGAATATGGATAACCTTGACTCTAGGGGCGCCTTGGTCGCAGAGGGCGCCCTGCTTGACTTCTTCTGTGCAAAGTTCTCGGCTGGATAAGGGTGACGCTTCGCAGGCTTGGGCGCGGGGCGCCTTGGCTGCTGAGGGCGCCCTGGCTGCTGAGGGTGCCCAGCCCAGTAAGCAGCCGAAGCCCTTTTTGCTTCATTTGTTTCTGGTTCACCTTGGGGGCGCCCTGGACACTCAGGGCGCCCTGCTCAGCTGTTGCCTCACTCCTTTGAGGCTCTCTGAGTTGCAGACACACGTTCCTTCGGTCCTACATCCAGGGTTAGTCCAAAACACAATAAACCAATTAATTATTAGTTTATACAGCCTTAGCTATCTTGGTTCTGACTTTGGTCTCCAAAATGGAGCCCTAGGTCGAACCGACGCCTACTGTTACCTCGACGGGGAACGCGTCCTCACCTACTCCTCTCGGGAGAATTTACCTGATGCCAACCGCTCCTTTGGTTGGACTTTTGCTTGACGGTCCTTTGTCAGGTCTTGGATGCCGAGTTGCCCTTCGCTCGGTGCCTAGCAGTCCTTCGCTAGGGCTTGGATACTGGCAGTCCTTCGCCAGGTGCCTAGCAGTCCTTCGCTAGGGCTTGGATACTGGCAGTCCTTCGCCAGGTGCCTAGCAGTCCTTCGCTAGGTCTTGGAT